>JAGKTI010012608.1:9733-24374 GCA_018397915.1 Birgus latro
GGTTGTCATCTGTCATGTCCTCCTCCATTCATAATGCATTCAATCATGATCCCCTATCATGTTTCTAGCCTCATCAACTTCCATGCCTAAATTTATTTCACTCACACACCATATCCATCTACCAGCTTACCCTACTATGCCACCTCTCACCTTGAAACTCACATATACATTACATGTTTCATAAGCACACACTTCTATCCCACAATCAACTGGGTTCAGTACTGAACATTTTCATGATTCACATTATTTCTTATCCTAGTCACATTTCTCAACAATCCCATTTCCACTTCTCTTATCCAAGACTTCCCACACCCATGTCATAGCAAAGTCACAAACTCATATGTTAATATAAGAACCAACACACCTTCATTCAATCCTCCTGCAGCTTCCACACTTAGACCTTTGTATAATATCAAGGCAATCACAGCACTAGCAACTTTCTTTTACGCCACTCTCCACTTCCTTTGCATATTACCACTATTCTATCACTGCACTGATGAACTTATGCTCCCTCACCACTTCTCTATACATGCACCAACACACTGCATTTAAACGCATTACAATCACTTCTGTATTCTTCCCACATAAACTTACAAAATACCACACTCACACACAGCCACAAAACTATGCACTGGTTTGTGAAGTTCTTGTTCACCTCTGGCAGCAACAAATCATCATTGCTTTAATCAGATTTTATATATTCCAACCTTCCCCACTTATCACTAACCCCACCCCATTCTTCATAGCTCAAGTTTTAACCACTCTCTTAACCCAATCCATATGCTACATTTATTGAACAGCCATGGATGCATTACATACTTTTGTCAAAATCCAACAATGATATGATATCCACATAATCTTACATATGCTTCACTGTCATAAAAATTGTTTACCGTACATTTACCTACCTTAAACTGTCCATTATTCTTCTCTGTTCATGTCGTGCATACATACAGATATCCTAAGAAAACCCAAATTACTCAGTAATTTATCATTTATAATTATCTTTCAAATATTGGGTAAATGTTTTACATGCAGCAAAGTTTAAATAGCAGCTATTAAGTGATCGTAATGGGCGAAATGAATGGAAGAGTGGGCAATGGTCCTGAGGATGACATAATGGGTTGTAATGAAGTACCAGGAGAAAATGATAATGGGAAACAAATGAAGGATATGTGCCAAGAGAGGAGGTTGTGCATTTGTAACTCGTATTTCAAACATAAAGATGTACATAAATATACATGGTATAGGGGGAACAGAGATCATGTTGAAAGGAGCCTTATTGATTGCATGCTTGCAAAGAGTTCGATGCTGTGAATGGTAGATGACACGAAGGGCATGAGAGGACGATGTGGAGGTCCGTCAGATCATATGATTGTGGTATGCAAGATCAAGCTGAGAGGAGTGAGGTGGACCAGGAGAGAGAGAAGCAGTCTGGGAGAAAGACTGAAAGTGGAGAAGCTGAGGATCAATGAAAAGGCAGATGAATACAGGACCAAAGTAGGGGAAGAGTTAGGATCAGTGAATTGGAATGTAATGGATCTGGACAGCCTATGGAATGCATATACTGCAGGGATTGCTTAATTTGGAATGCTAAAGTGGTGTGTGGTGTAGCAAGAGTAAGATCCATCCATCCATCCATCATCCAATCCTACATTGCCCCATGAGGAGCATAGGAGCCCGGGGCTAGGCAAGTGGTCCTGACATTTAAGATGAGAGTGACCAGCCTCACTCATTCCTGAGAGGCATTATGTGAGCAATAACCCCAACCACCCCTTGGATATAAACCTTCATCGGCTCAATCCGACTGGAGAGCCGCAATTACCCACTAAACCACCAAGCGCCATAATATGGTTATATGGTTACCACCCAGTGAAGTAAATGGTTTCCTGGTGTACAGGAAACCATTCGGCTTGTCACTCAGTGTAGAGTCATCCACAGGCAGAAGGAACAAGAAAGAATGAAGGAAAGAAAGATAAAAAATGGAGTGTAAAGTCACCTGTGGGCAGAAGGACAAGGTAAGAATGAAGTAAAGAAAGACAGAAGAGGAAAGGAGGGAGGAGAGGAAAGGGTAGACACCTAAGAGCAGCACTACGAGTGAGTGGATGGTGAGACAAAGAAGAAAGGTACAGCATGAAGGGATGAAGGGGTTAAGAAGGCAGTGGAGGAAAAGAAGAAGTGCCTAGAGTGGTTACATGACAGGGGTTCAATTGAAATAAAAACTGAATATATTGAGAGCAAGAAGCATGTAAAGAGACTAGCGAAGAGGAAGAAGAAAGAGGTAAATGATGATCTACGAAGAAAAATGAATGCAAATTACTCTGAAAATAGGAAGTTATTCTCCAAAGAGGTGCGGGAATGTAGAAGTGACAGCAGAATGAAATGTGAAAGTGTGAAGGATGTAAGTGGCTGATTATTAACCCAAGGGGATGAAGTAAGGACCAGATGGAAAGAATATTTTGAAAGCCTGATGAATGGGAACACAGAGAGCAGAGCAGCTGTACAGTAAACACGATTGGTTTTGGGGGTGTGCAGAGATGGAATGCAGTGCCAGGAAACGTGACACTCGCATAGGTGAAGAACGCTGTGAAACGGCTAAAAAATGGGAAAGCAGCTGGGGCTGATAAGGTGTATAATTTATATTTGTAAAAATACAGTATAGGAATTAGCTCACTGGATGAAAATATCACAATTCTGGGGGCCATCATTGATCAAGGAGCCCTGAGCAAGTGCCTAGTTTGCCCATATGGCTGAGCTGCCACGATGTAAGGTGGTGACAATGCCACAGTACAGAAATTTGTTTACATATAATGTTGGATTTGAAGATGAGTATTTTTCTTTCTAACATCATAAAGACTAAGAAAATAACATATAAAGTAGAACCTCCTTTTTCCGGCATCATTGGGACCAAGGGTGTTCTGGATACGGCAAAGTTCTGGAAACAGGAAGGTGTACTTTATAATTACCCAAGGGATACCCATAAATACTTAAAAACTCACACAATTCAATTTTGCTTACCAACATCCCAAAGACTAGGTGAAGTGTGTTGATCCTAGTGTGCTAGTACTGGTGGAAAGTTGGTTGTCAGGTAAATAACTTCACTTACTACAGTTCACTTTATTCATTGTTACATTGCACTTTATTCATACACCTACTGTAAAACTTATACCTGCTTATATCTACAATACACTTACATAGACACATATCTTCACTTAAAACAAGTTATGCACTAGCGTAGGGCCTTTAGCACATATCTACACCAATCTCGTTGTCAGCGACTTTTACTACTGAATCAGCTGATGGCAAAGAGGCTGTGCTCGGTGGCAATGGCAGAGAGGCTGTGTTCGGTGGCAATGGTTGAGAGACTGAGGAGGTTACTCAAATAAAATCTCGTATGTCTTGCTGCTTACAACTCTTTCCTCTCTGTAGCAAAAACTCTTCTTGAATGCAGTGAAGAGACATAACATCATGAGTGCTCATGTACGTGCACTGTTCTGCAAACTTGATAAACACTGACAGGTCTTTCGCAGCATCTCTCGATGACACTTTCGGCTCCGGTTCTTCCTCTTCCTTGCTCTCAGCATCATCTGACTTATATTTATCAATCACTGATGCAATGATTTCATCATCATTAAGCGATAATGTCACTGGTTCATCACTATCAATGTCAACCCACGCCCCTAATGCATCATCACTTGAAGTGTTGTACCCCCATTCTCTCGTAGCTCCGATAAAACACACACTTTTTTCCAGTTCCAAAACCACTGAAGTCATCGTCCCCCTCCTCTTCTTTAAACATGATCAATGGGTACAAATAAGTCTTTCACTAGCTACAATGGCGACGCATGCACAGAGGTAGCTTACAAACAAATGGCTGGCTGACTGCTGGACTACTGGAATGTGCTTTGGTGGCCGCGGGAGCAAATACAACCACACGCAGTAATTATAAACTGAATACTGTATTTATATTTTTTTTTTACTTTTTTCTCTATTTTATTACTAATTGTGTTATTATAACAAATATACTGTTTACGAGAAGGTGCCACTAATGGGGTTGTCGGAAAAAGGAGGTTCTACTGTACCAGTAACTACTAAATACAAGACAAGAAAAACCTACACAAATTACTAGCATTAGGTGGAAGGAATGATTGTCTATGATGGGAAAGAGATGCCAGATCTCATAATTATCTTTGCACAATACATTCTCCTACTATTAGATATATTAGTCTTTTCATATTTATTATTAGTACTGTAGTAGATTATTTATTTTATGAAAATGAAAATCCAAGAACAAATATGTTCTTAATAAAAAAGGCCAACTAAAAGTTGTGATTGGTTGTCTCCCAATGCAGACCAATATCAAATGTTCAGAACTGAAATATTAGTTTTCTTATAACAATATCCTACAGTCACATTTTAAAATAAGTTGTTGCTACTTCATCTGTATGAGAACATTGATGGCAGGTCCATAAAAAAGGCCAAATAAAAGTTGTGGTTGGCTGCTTCCCAAAACAGACCAAAATCAAATGTTTAAAAGTAAAATATTAGTTTTCTTACAACCCTTTCCTACTGTCACATTTTAAAATAATTTGCTGTCATTTCATTTGTAAGAGAACATTCATGGCAGGTCTTTGATAATCTACTACTGGTGTGATACTCTGGAGCACACATCTGATATACAATGAGGACTCACTATATTCTATGGTTAGCAATCAGACCTACCTTGCACCAGCTTGAGTTGACTAGGAAGTAAGTGTTAACATTTTCTTCCCCGAACTGCTCAGCAATGTACAGACCAAGGGAGCCGTAGTTGTCATATATATTGCGCTTGGTTGGGTCGCTCAGGATACCATGTGCTCTGTTTACCTCCTTGAACTGTGGGATGATTACTCTTAGCAACACTTCATATAGAAGGGAGAGGGGGACAGAACAGAAGGAAATTTCACAATAACTGCACTTTGTCCACTTTAACTTGGACTAAAATTGTCATTTCTCAGTTCTGAATACTAAGCAGTCACAAGATACTAACACTAGATCACAGCAATGATCACAAAGATGTGTTATGGAAAAGGATGTTGAGCATTAGTTTTGTTTTATTCTGCCACAGACCTACAGAAAGTATACAAGCTGCAAACTGATAAAATTTTCCACCAACTAAAAAGTGGACAAAATGCAGAAGCTCTCCTCCAAAATTCCCCTCTTAAAATGTTATAATTATAATTAGCACCTATTCCATAATATATAACTTTGGTACAAAGGCAATATACTGACCCCTTCTGACAATACTGGTTCACTTCAAAAGTCTGGGGAGCTTTGAATTACGACTTTAAAAATTCTTATTCTCCAAACATTATTAGACTAAATAATACCCTAATCGGATAATGTTCCACATCAAATATCAACCAACATATCACCATACAGTAACTACAGTAAAACCTCGATATAACGGACTTCAGTAGACCGGAATTTGCTTTTGTCAGACTTGAGGAGCTACCGGACTAAACTCCTATATATCGAAAAAAGTCCAATATAGCCAGAAAGCAGTCCGGACTGCCTGACAACTTCAGCTATGTTCACCACAATAAGACAAGTAAAAGACGTTTTTCAGTGCACAGTACAGTATTATTATACCATTGGTTTAATGTAGTGAAGGTATAACACAGTACAATACTGCAATGGTGGTGAAAACCACTGATGTAATCCGGACTAATGTCTGATATATAGGAAAAATCCGGATTAGCAAGGGTAAGTCCGGATGTTGCTTTTATCGGAAAATCGCATATTTCGGACTGGCCTGAGCCCCAATTAGTCCGTTATAGTGAGGTCTTACTGTACTGTATGAGACCCTCAAGCAAGTCATCAGACCAGCTAACAAGACTATCTGAAGAACCAGAGCTTAACCCTTTCAGTATACTGGCATATTTCTTCACTCTTGTTACTCCCAGATGTTTGTCCTCAGTTTAGGGAATGCTTCTCAAACTGGAGGGGTCTGACAGAACCTTCATTAACTTAATTTTTCCTAAAAGGCTCTCGTAAGTTGCATAAAGTACAGTTGTTTGGTTACAGCTTGATTAAAGTGAAAAAGACATTATCAGGATGATGGAGTTAAGGTAAAATAACCAAGATTCTAGCCAATTTTTCACACAGAATTAAGGATAGTTAATACTGTGCACCCAATTCATCACCATCATACCACCTCTTTTGCCCATCCACAGGTAACTTGAAGTGATTACATCAAATACACAGTTAGCTAAAGATATTTTTAAGAGCTTCCTGTAATACAGTATATAATCATCCTAAACAGATTTAGATGTCCACAAACAAAAAGTTTGATAATGTACAGAAAAAATTAAATGAACTACCATACTGTATACTCAACCCCTTTCCGCACGATGACACAAAACGCGTCAAGGTGGTGTCAGGCTGAAGAGTAACGGATAACGTAATATGATGCAGTTTCACTATAAATCGTCGTCAAAACTTTATCTGTGGCTCAAAGTGTGTCAAACATTGGTGAGTTATAGGTTAGGGCATCTGTTTCCGAGGCAAACATACAGAAACACTGTCAAGACAAGGACAAGTGGTTTATTATTAGCTCAGTGTTGTCTCAGAAGTCAGGCAAGAAGGTGTGTGAGCAAGTGGCTGGCCATTTTATTCCCCGTTTTCTATTATGCCATCTGTTCATACCTTATATGTATTTTAGTGACAGTGTGTTATATAGTGAAATGTGCTTGTGAAGAAGGTGTATAAGTTTGTTTTTTTTTTAAATAATATTTTCAGATAATACCAAATTCAAATCTATAATTGCTAATGGTCATTCCTTTCACAACTCAACTAACCATGATGGCAGGGAAAAGGTTATCCGAGGAGGAATATCTGGAATATCTATTTTGCGAAACTGAAAGTGAGGAGGACATGGACTATGAATCTGGCAACACTGACATAAAGAGTGACATGGGTGAGGAGGAGAGTGAAAGAGTGAGAAATAATCCTGCCCCCTAGGTGTTGTGATAAACATCCCTCCAGGGTTATGGCCACCACCAGTATCACCACCACTACCACCACTGGTACCACCACTACCACCACCAACTGGGAGTGTTTCCCAAGACCTCTTACCTCCAGCAGCCTCTTATCGCCACCTCTCTTCCACCCCCCCCACCACATACACAGAGCTCATCACCCTCACAATCACCCCATACACTCAGCACACTGAAGCCTGTCCACATTCCACCACCCATCCAAGATACATCTGTTTCATTTTTCCCTACCACATCCTCCAAGTCACCATCACCTTCAGACTTCACACCCCCAGAATTTCAGCCATCATCATCGTCAGCACCACAACTACCTCCAACCCAACCATCATGAATACAATCATCATCACCATCTCCCTCTCCTCTACAAAGGCAAGGGCGGCGTGGGCCGCGGCAAGGTAGTGGTGGGCGGCCGAGAGGTAGCCGTCTTGCTCGGGGTCGTGTGCGCCACACGCGGACACAGCCAAGTACTTCCTCAGGTGAGGACCGTCAGGGTGGTACCTAGAGTTCCAAGCCTTTTACAACCAATGTAGGCCCCTTCACTGAAACTCCAGGTTTGTGAGTTGGAGCACCAGCAACTCCATGCCAATATTTTTAACTTTTTTTTACAAGGCAGTTGCTGACCTACCTGACGGTCAAAACAAACAACTTCAAAATATTCCTGGGGACTGCACTTGATGCTTGGTACCTCTGCAATGAAGAGGAGATGGCCAGGCTCCTCAGGTTGTACTTCCTTATGGGAATTTGTGACCTGCCGACCATAAGACACTACTGGTGGCCATCGGAGGTACACAAATACCACACATTTTGGCGGGCAATGAGTGGAAATCGTTTCAGAGCCATCCTGAAGCATCAGTAGGATGTGTATGACAAGGGCCATTATAAAAATCATATTTATTGTCAAATGTTTTGACATCTTCTTCATGTCATCTTCGGTGACCTAAGAGTGGAGCAATGCAAATGATATACAAAAGTGAAAAGTAAAAAATAACCTGAATATTCATCTAACGATTAAATACGTACTTAGCTTACCATATAAGAACCTATTTAGATACACACGTATATGTATTTATGTATAGCTAAATAGGTTCTTATCTGGTAAGCTAATAACGTATTTAATTGTTAGATGAATATTCAGGTTATTTTTTACCATACTTTTCACTTTTGTTTATCATTTACATTGCTCCACTCTTAGGTCACTAAAGATGACATGAAGCATGAAGATGTCAAAACGTTTGACAATAAAGATGATTTTTATAGCGGCCCTCGTAATGCTCTTCCCACTGAAGTTAAGATTCCCTCGGAATACACCCATATCAGACATCATCCTGAAGCACTTCCATGCCTTCAACAGTCTCGCCAAACCCGAGGACAATAAAGATAGGTTCGTGAGGATTAGCACAGTGATGCAGTACCTCCTTCAGAGGTTCAGGGAAATCTACATCCCTTCTGAACATCTGAGCCTGGATGATGGATCTCTGGGTTGCAAGGGATGCCTCTCCTTCTGCATATATAATCCAATGAAGCCCTAAAAGTATGCCATCAAGTTTTATATCATTGCTGAGGCAAAGGGTGGCACATCTGGAACTTCGACATATACACGGGGAAGAAGAAATCCCTTGAAAGCACAATATGGAGCCTAGTTGAACCTCTGAAGGACAAAGGCTACAAGGCGTATATGTACAATTATTACAACTCTGCAGCACTGTGTGAACACCTCTTCAGCGAGAAGGTGTATGTGTGTGGCACACTACGGCTTGCTTGCAAGGGGAGCACCAAAGGAGCTGCAGAACATCAGCAGTGACAAACGCCTTCGTGATGATTGAGTGGAAGCTAGGCACAAGGAAAATGTGAGGGTACTGCTGTGGAAATACAAGCGTATCGTAAGTATGGCACCCACTTTCCACACTGACATCACTGCGTCGAAGCAGGTACGATCGCCCAAAGTGATGATCCGCTTTCCAGTACATTTCGCTCAGAAAGTGGTATCTGGCAACTGTCACAGTCAAGTTATATTTTCTATATTGCACACCGGAAAGAGCGGTATTTGGGTAAACAACATCAAAAAGTAATATATTGGTGTTTTTACCGTGTATATATCGCACTACGAAAGAGGAAACCACAATACACTAAAGTTGAGGCTTAGCAGTAAAAAAAGAATGTGAAACGCACTCCCTATCGCTCAACGGTTTCAGGGTTAAAATGCGGAAAACTCTCGTAATACTTATTTTCCATTCAAAATCAACAATACTGAAGGAAATATGTCCCATAAAATAAAACCCGCAGATAATCGTAATGTCGAAATCATTAGTGCCATCAAATCAGAAAAATTAACATCTAAAGATATATTATTATCCACATTTAATTCTCTATGCAGGATGATATTTACGAGCGTAAACCCGTAAGTGCTGAAAGCAAGATGCATCGTCAACAAGAAATTACAGCCTATCGGTGCAAGCAGATTATTGCTCTTTATTTAGCAAATAGTCCAGTAAGACAGATATACTGGCAGCTTAACATCAAGAAGACAGTTAACAGAGATAAGCGGTATAGAGAGGTAGAACATAGGAAATTTGCTACTGGAGCCCCTCGTAGCACAAGGCCAAGACAGACGGATTAATACATGCGCCCAAGAACAACCACTTACCACTTGTGTTGCTATCAAGAAGCAAATTAATCTGCCGGCATTCAGTGACGTTAGTGAAACCAGTGTAATCATAAGTGAAAAACTGGTCACTTTTATTCACATGAAATTCCAACATGTTATAAAACATGGAGGGAGGTTGCATGGAAGAACTAAAGAGGGAGAGGTTGATAGTCAAAACCATGAGTGCGACAATGAAGATAATTAAAACCAAAAAGAATTATATTAAAAATAAGGCGGGGGGGGGGGGGGGAGAACGTGACAAAGGTCGAGATATCCCCTCCCTCCCTTAGCGTGGTAATGACTGACGGTGACGGACGGCCTGCCGTGCACTGCTGCCAAAGGAAAAATAATTGAAATCCACTAAATTGGTCTGATGCGGTAAAAATCCGCCAGACTGAGGGGGGGGGGGAGGCAAGACCTAAATCAGAAAAAAAAAAAAAAAAAAAAAAAGGAGCCAGAGAAATGTAATAATTTTATATCAGCTAGACTGCTTTTGAAATCTCTAAATTTAGCGGGAAAATCGCTTCATTGGTAAATGCTGGCATGAGTCGCAAAAACGTGCCAGATGTCGCTATTTATTTATTTTTTGATTGATCTATTAAAAAAAAAAAAAAACGCTAAAATTAACTAATATATTCGGAAGATTAATTTTTTTTTTACACCATAAATAATGTTTGCAGGGCTGGCAAAAACTGTTTCCGTCTGCTAAATGAACGTTGCCAGACCCAGGGAGTTTTGTCCGAAACTTATGAAAGCGAGTCATCACTTCTTTGGGCGACTGTACATGGGAAGGGAAGGAGCCTTGATGCAAAATTCCACCACATCTTCAAGACTGTCAACAAGCCAGTCACGGTGGATGACTACAACCAGCCTATGGGAAGGGTCGAAAATTTCAATCGGATGAAAATGTTATTTCATTTCATCTACAAGGCCCTCTTCAATGCCTACACCTTCTACAAAAAGAACTCCACCAGGCCTATGACTCTCCTTGAATTCCAAGAGCACATATGCCACAAACTTTTGGAATTACAAGTAGACGAGTGGCCAGCATTGGGTGCCGACATCCACGACGACCAGCAATAGTACCTGCAGCAACCACTCCATCAACTGCAGCCTCCGCTCTACCTGCAACCACCGCTCCACCTCCTGCGGTAGCTGGTCCATCAGGGGTAACTCTGCCAGTTCCTGGCGCTGCACCTCTAGCACGAGTATGGAGGCATGAAGATGGGGGAGTACTGCCATCCACAAGCCGTCGATACATCGACAACAGGGCACGCTTGGACAGCACTCTGGACCACTCGTTTTGTTTCGTTTTTGAAGGCTCCAACATGCTTGCATGTGTCGGCCTTGGTCACCTAATGGCGGCTCTCCACGCTGCTCGATCTCTGGCAGCCTCCCTATTCAGTCCCTTAACCCTTAAGTCACATTTAATGACCTCGTCCCATGTCTTTCTCGGTCTACCCCTCCCCCAATATTAACGGCAGGAAAAGGCTGCGGTGTTTACAGTGCTATTTGCACAAGAGGAGGAAGGACACCAGCTATACATGTCCTGTTAGTGAGGTACTTCTCTGCCAAGGACTATGCTTTCATCAGTATCATACCAATGAAAGTAGACAGCAGTAAACCACACCGCAAACAGATACACACACAATGCAGGGAACAACTGGTGGATAAGATTCACGGTTTACTTGTGTGTTCTCTGGAAAAGGGGGAAGTGCATTGAGAATGGAAGAGGGCCAGTGTGGTCTCAATTTATAAGGGGGGAAACAAGGAAGAACCCCTGAATTTAGACCAGTGTCCCTGACCAGCATGGTCGCAAAATTGTGAGAGAGAATCCTTAGATGGATAAAATATCTGGAGGAGATGAACATTTTGGCTGAAAGTCAGTTTGGATTCAGAAGTGGAAGGTCATGTGTTTCCAACTTGTTGAGCTTTTACTCAAGAGTGATCGACGTGCTATTGGAGAGGAACGGTTGGGTGGATTGTGTGTATTTAGATTTGGAGAAAGCCTTTGACAAGGTACCCTACAAATGACATGTGTGGAAATTGGAGCACATAGGACTGAATGGAAACCTCCTGAGTGGATGAGAGACTTTTTGAGAGAGTGGAAGGTCATGTGTTTCCAACCTGTTGAGCTTTTACTCAAGAGCGATTGACATGCTACAGGAGAGAGACAGTTGTGTGGATTGTGTGTATTTAGATTTGGAGGAAGCCTTTGACAAGGTACCCCACAGGTGACTAATGTGGAAATTGGAGAACATAGGAGGACTGAAGGGAAACCTCCTGGAGTGGATGAGACTTTCTTAGAGACAGACAAATAAGGACAGTAATAAAGGACATGATGTCTGGATGGCGGGAAGTAACAAGTGGAGTCCCACAGGACTCGGTGTTAGCACCAGTATTGTTCCTGATTTACGTAAACAATACGGTAGATGGAATGAACAGTTATGCAAGTCTGTTTGCTGATGATGCAAAGATCTTGAGGAAAGTACACGTTGAGGAAGACTGTACAATGCTACAGGAGGACCTGGACAGGATTCATGATTGGAGCTGGATGTGGGAAATGAAATTCAAAGCAAAAAAATGTAAAATATTGGAAATGGGTAAAAGTACCAAGAGGTCACCCCTGAATCATTTGATAGGTAATGAACCGATCACAAAAGTGAGAGAAGAGAAAAATTTGGAAGTGCTGGTCCAGGATAGTTTGTCACCTGAAAAACACAGTAACAAGACAGTTGGAGAGACATTTAAACTCTTGACTAACATAAGAGCAGCATTTGATTACATGGACGAGGAGATGATGAAAAAATTGATGGTGGCCATGATCCGCCCCAGGTTGGAACATGCAGCAGTAGCGTGGTTCCCACACAAAAAGAAAAATACAAACAAGATAGCGAGAATGCAAAGAACAGCAATCAAGATGGTCCCTAGCCTGGCAGATCTGTCGTACAGAGAGAGATGCTGGAAAAGCTGGATCTGCCATCCATAGAGGTAAGGAGAGAGAGGGGCAACATGACTGCAGTGTTCAGGGCCATGATGGGAGTAGATCAAATTGTCTGTATGAGACTGGAGAGTAATAAGAGGACACAGAATGAAACTGAAAAAGCCAGAGTGCCTGAGGGACATCAAGAAATACAGTTTTCCATATACAATACTTGTCAAAAGTTTGCACCGCCAGTCTCCCACCACCCAAAAAAAAAAAATCCTATTGGGAAAAAGAAGGTAAATAATGCAATATAATTATGTTTAGTGCTATGCAGGGTAGCCCTTTTGCTTCTTGACGGACCTGAGACGTCGTGGAACTGAAAGGGCCAGGTTCCTTAGGGACTGGGGTGAGATATTAGCCTAGGACTCACGAACTGCTGCTTCCAATTTAGGCAGAGAGCTCGCGTCCTTCCCTTGCAGGTTCTTCTTTACGATGTGCCAGAGGTTCTCTATTGGGTTAAGGTCTGGGCTGTTGCCTGGCCAGTCCTTTATGAAGGGTACCTGGCAGTCTTGAAGCCAGTTGGTGAGTCTTGGCGGTATGAGCAGGTGCACCGACCTGTTGAAAGACTTGTGCACCTGTGAGCTCAAAGGACTCGGGTAGACAATCACACAGGAGCTCCAGATAAACATCCTGATTCACTTTTTGGTTCCAGGGAAGAACAACAAGTTTCCCTAAGCCTTTACCAGAAAAACAACCCCATGCCATAAGTGAATCAGGGTATTTAACTGTGCTTTCCACATAGGGTGCGAAGAGAGGATCACTGCCTTGATGCCGGTACACTAACGCTCCTCGATTGCAGGTAACGGTAAATGTTGCCTCATCCAACAACAACAGTGACAACCACTGCTCCTCACCTCAAATAAAGTACTTCTTAGCAAAAGCAACCCTTCGAGCTCTCTGAAACCATGTAAGAAGTGGCTTACGTACTGGCCAACAGCTGCTACAACCAAGTTCATGGACCCTTCGAGAAACCATGCGCACCGAGACCTCACTAAACACTTCCAGGTTGATCTCCTTGAACACTCTTGCTGTCACAGAAGGATTGGACCCCACTGCACGTTTTAACACATTCACAGACCTTGGTGATGTCTTCCTGGGCCAACCAGACCGTGGTTTAGCTGTCGCTATTGCACGGACCAAACAGGGTGGAACTCCCTTTTTTTTTTTTTTTTTTCTGTGTCCGACTCTGGGCATAGGCTTTACAGCCTGCTATCAAGGCCCAGCTGTCCTCATACACCTCTACATGTCACCACTTCGGTGCTAACACCCACCGTCCATATTGAATACATGCTAGGGCTGTCTCATACAGGACTGGTGTATTGGTATTAGCGGGGTTATTTTTACGACATGTTGGCGAGGAGAGTGTATGTGAGTGAGGTGGAGGGGGCGAGAGGGAGGGGGAGGCCGAGGATGAGATGGAGGGATGGAGTGGAGAGGTATATGAGAGAGGGGGGTGTGAGTTGGGAGCGTGGTAGTGAAATGGCAGGGGACAGAGTGACATGGAGGCGATTTGTTTGTGGCCACCCTGTTCGGGATTGAGGCGTCTGGCAATAGATAGATAGATAGAGATGTTGGCAGGTCTTCTGGTAGATCAGTAAAGCCTGATTTTAATGAAATTCAAATCCTTAAACTGTTCCCTGCCTCAGCGAGGATTCGAACCTGGGTCCCACGGGACTGCAAGCCAACTCTCTACCAATCGAGCTACCGCCTCCCTACGGGAATGGGAATGCTGGTGATAGGGAGAGCTGGACCTCCTGTTTCACTAGCTACCTAACCATCCCCCTTTGCTGACCTTTTCAGTGTGACAGTAACATGGAGAGTAGACCAGCATACTTTCCCAAACATTTCCTCTAACTATCCTATGCATTACACCACATGCGCTTTACATATTACACAACGTATCCCACTACGTTACAGGGGCTGACGCCAGCAAGGGCATGCGGCCAGAAAACTTTGCCCCCGCTACCTAGTGGC
>JAGKTI010012609.1:0-23723 GCA_018397915.1 Birgus latro
TACACACTCCCCCAAACTCATCTAACAAGCCTTGCAGCTCCCCTTCGTCTTCACTCAACAACACAGTACAGTCTGCAAACAACAGTACAGGGAGTTTCCAAACACTGCCCTCTCTCACTAGGGCCGCTCCAACATTATGTGTGATTGTTCTAGTTTGAAGTGTATTCCTGTGGTGATAGTGGTAGGGAGGCGATCTGAAGGGAATTTGGGTTCGGTCCCCCATGTGGTAGTGAGTGAAAATGTGGAAAAACAAAATGTGATGTTCAGGGAAGAGGGCAAATGGTGTGCATAATCTGGGATGCAGGTATATTTTGAAGTGTCACAAAGAATGCACATGTTGTTACATTGTGATGTGATGTTGAGGCCTCAGCTGCTGTTTTCATTGTGTTTCTATATTTTTAGCACTGAAACTCCCCAGTAATTATAGAGCTGGGAATCTGTATTAGGAGAAGCTGAGGGTTATATTTTTGTTGGTATGGCATGGAAGATGTCAAGGGGAAATGTAAATGTCACAAGTATTGATTTCTTGTTTGTGATCAGATTTAACCCTGGATGACAATATTTCTAATGTCTTATTTTGGAAAAATGATTTTGTTGTTTGTGTTTTGTGTTTGTAGGGTGTTGGTGTGTGAATGCAAGTAATGAGGCCTCCTCCGTGATCTACAGTTCTGTCTGTTCACATGTCGTGTGAGTACTGTACTGATTGATGTGAAATTTTCTGTGTGAGTGGGCTTTAATTCTAATAGGATTGCATTGTGTATGTTGTGATCATGAAGAAGCCTTTTATTTATTTGTTTTTTGGTGTTGAGGCCATCAACATTTATTTTACCATGTTTATGCTGCATGTTCTACACACTGTACAGTATGTCTAGTGTGGGTCTTTGTTGTAGGTGTGGTGTTTGTATGGGGTGGCTGCAATGTGGTGACAGTGGTTGTGAGAGCAGGGGGTTGTTGGAGAGGGTGGGGGTATTGTGTTTGGAGTGACAGGAGGAGTGTTTGGATGTATTACAGCTGTCACATACTGATGTGCTGTGGTAGTGTTTGGTATTTGTAAGTGTAGTGCACGTGATTGCATCCATTCTTCGTAAGATTAACATAACAGATCCACGCATTTATCTAGTGTGTGTGATGGGTAGGAAGCAAAGCATGGATGTATATCACTGTTTGGGGTCTAGGATTGTTCTCAATATATCTAGCAAGTGTGAGGAGAATAGAAATGGCTGCCAAAGTATCATGTTCATTTGTGTAAAAAAATGACATATGAAGCCTTTGACCCCACGTGTGAGATGGCACTTTGCCAGACTGACTGAGTTCCTGCTTGCAGGACATCAAGTAGGCTGGGTAGGGTTTGCTCCCAAGTCAAAGTTGCAGCTGCTCCTCCATGCCTGGGATAATAGGTGGTTGAATAGTGATATAGCTTTGAAGGAGAAAATGGAGGTATGAAAGAAGATGCTTCAAAGAAGTGTACCTAGAGCTGTATGAGGTAGAAGGTAGCAGGAATATAGGAGCTCCAAACAGTGAGTAAAACTGATGATAAAAGAGGCCATGAAACAAATGGATGATGGGTATGAATGAAAGAAATGTGATCTGCATATGAATGATATAAAGCAATACTAAGGAGGCAGTAAGAGAAGACAGAAGACTGAATGTCAAGGGAGGGGTAGGGAGTTAAATATGGATTGTAGATAGTAGTGTGGTAGATGAGAATGATACAGGTGAGAGGTGGAGATAATATTTTGTCTCGGTCAGTCGCAGATAAGAAGCCATTATGTCTTGGTGCATGGAGAAGGAAAGTGGTAGACCACTGGAACAGGGATTGATTGGCAGAGAAGTGCAACAACTAATAGCTGAAGCTATATAAGACACCAGGAGCAGATGACATTAAGTGGAGAAAAGTTAAGGTATGGTGATGATGAGGCAGTAAAATGCACAGTGCATGCGGACTGGCATGGAATACAAGAGAAGTACCAGAAGACTGGAGGAAGGCAATTATAGTGCCAGTAAACAATACATGAGGAAGGATAGCAGTGAATGAATCATAGGATTAATTTATTGATCATACCAAGGAATGTGTATGGTAGGGTATACATAGAGATAGTGTACAGTATGGCAGAAGATAATATCAGTGAAGAACAGGGTGTTGTTAAAGGAGGTAGAGGGCTTAGTCATTAGATATTTACAAAGAGGACATGAGTTGATAAGCAGCTGTAAACAATGAGAAGTTGTATGTTGCATTTATGGATCTGGAGATACTGGGAGGGTTTATAGAGAATTTTGGGCATTTGTGCCATAGGAGGGAATTTGCTGAGACGAGCAACTCTTTTGAAGAGGGTAGTAGTGTGTATGTGAAGTGGAGAAGAAAACTAGCACATTAGCCCATTTCCTGCAGCCACCTCTAGGGGGCATCCCCCTCCCATCTATTTTCCTTCATGGACGGAATTTAATCGCAGGGATCCATTTTCCTCCATGGACCTATTTTCCCGCTTTTATCAATTTTTTCCCCATGCACCTATATTATCCATGTGCCCATTTTTCTCTATAGACCTATTTTTCCTCCATGAACCTCCTTATCCACATGGGTCTACTTATCCCATGGACCTATTTTACCCCATGGGTCTATTTTACGCCATAGAAAACTTTAGCTTCTATGGACTTGTTTCACCCTGAATTTACTTTCTCTCATATGGACCTATTTCTCCCATAAGCCTAATTTTTCCATGGACCCATTTCTCCAATGGACCTATTTTACCCCAAGGACCTATGTTTTCCCTATGAACCTTTTTTCCCCTGTGGACCTATTTTCACCATGGTCTTATTTTGTTTGTATCAGTTATAAAGCCTCTAACATGCCTGCATGCATTGACCTTGGTCACCTGATTGCGGCTCTTCACACTGATCGATCTCTGGCAGCCTCCCTATTCAGTTCCTTATCGCTGAGGTCACACTGTGACCTCATCCCAGATCTTTTCCGATCTGCCTCTCACAACTCTACCTTTGATACTCACAGTTCTCACTTTCCGCACCCAATTGCCATCCTCCATCGTTTCACATGCCCAAGACATCTCAGTCTACCTGCCCTGATCACAGCACCACTGCATTCTAGTCTCATCCTTCCTCACAACTCTTCAATCCCAGTCTTACCCCCCAGGCTTTGAATTCAAGGACACACTACACATCCATCTAGACACTGTCATTTCTGTACATTTGGGCCTACGAAAATCCTCTTCCTTTACTGCCCAGGTCTCACTCCCATACAGCATTACCCTCCTAACACATGCTACTTATAAAGATCCCTTGGCATGGAGGGTGAACCCTCTCAATGGTAGAAGAGGTAAAAGCTTCCTGAACTTCCTCCACCTACTTCTCCGACCCAAGCTCTACCTCCAGAACACATGTCCCCCAAATAACAAATCTCCTTAACACACTCAAGAGACTCCAGCAAGATCAATCCTTTCCCTTTCCCATTCGACGATCTCTACTTGCTCTCTTCGACACACCGCCCACGTGAAATCAGCATTATTTTGCAGTCTGCCTTCATTACCACTACATCTCTTATGCATCCAATTATCACAAACATTGCACAAAGTGGAAGTTACTTCCCACAGCCTTGTAGCAAACTGCACATGGCCACACTCCCTCTGTTTTGATAGTATTGCCACCATGCCTAAATTTTATCACTTTTGTTATAACCACATTTACTGTACCTCAAACCTTTGTGACTCATTCCATCTCTCCATTTCCTAAACCTCTCCTCTGCCTTCCTTTCATTCTTTGCAGTCAGTACCAAGTCATCAGCATAAAACATGTCTCATGGGAGTCCATTTCTGAAGTCAAGTGAGAGAGTTTCAAGCACAATGACAAACAAGGAGCTCAAGACTGATCCATGATGCATGCCAGCATTCGCAGAAAACTCATCACTCTAATCTCTGTTCACTCACACCTCGGTGCGAGCACCCACATACATAGCCATAACCACTCTAACCAGCCACTCCTTGAATCCAAGCTTTCTCATTGCCCACATCATCACATCACCTGGGACTTTGTCAAACGCTTTCTCCAAATCAGCGAAAACATAGTACAGCTCCTATTCTTTCCTATAGAGTTTTTCTGAAGCTGTCTTACAATGAATATGGCATCAGTGGGCCCTTTGCATGGCATAAACCCAGACTGCATTTCATCAATATTCACTCTTTCCTCATTCCCTTACCATACCTTATAGGACTCTATTACCTTCATTATCTGGTCCAAAAGTTTTATGCCTCTATAGTTTCCTCTTTCCAAGGTGTTTATGCTCTGTGTTTTATGGCGGACCTCTCGCTCCGTAAGACAGACACAAGCCTTGGGTTCTTTATTTCAAGACCGAGCTAGAACATATACCAAAGGAACAGGGCAAAAACACAGGCAAACCAGTATTACACATATATTAACCAGATCGACTGACACAATACAGTACAGAATATTACATGTGGCACTTTCAGAATCCCTTATGGTACAATTAAGGCAGCACACAATATAGCAGTATAGGACACTGAGAATTATAAGTCTGTGGCTCACTGGGAGTCTTGACTGGGGCAGCGTACACTGTTCAATATTAGCCCGGCAGTTCTAGGTCTTGGGTATAGTTCACCTGTATCACTGGGGAGCACTGAACCTTCACATTAACAGGAATTCACTGGGAGTCACAGGGGAAGCCAGGAGTCACTAGTTTCACTATATGGGGCACTAAGGCGGCTGTTACGGCACAGAGGGAACAGACAGTAGCTATCATAGGGGAGGGAGAGTTACACAGGGAATGTTCCACTGGGGGGGGGGGGCTCGCAACAATGGGGTGTTAGCACTCACGGTGGTGGTGGAGACTTTGTAATGTGAAATAGTGTCACTCACAGTTTTGGGGTTGAGTCTGGAAGGTTCAGGTGGTGGCCCGGGGAAGGTGGGAGGCCGTCCGGGTAGTGTGGGGCTGCCTCACGATGTTGGCGGCGAAGTGGTGTGGTCAGAGGTTCACCTTTGGTCCTCCGGGAGGCGGCCTCGGGAGTGGCAGGGCTCTTGGGACTGGGGCCAAACAGGGCCAAGAGGCGGGCGGTCCTACGCTGGCTTCGGGACGTCGTCGGAGTGTGGTGGGCGGCCTCTGGTTGGGTGGAGCCCTGGGTTGGTAGCGTGCCCCTCGGCGGCGGGGGCTGTGGTCTCGTTGGGGAGAGGAGGCCGTCAGGAATCGTATGCAGCCACGGTGTCCCTGTGAGTCCGTCAGCGTCTGGGGCTGTAGAGGGGACGGCTGGATAGACAGGATGCCCACGACCGGTCTGCTCCACAAGTCCTGCCACAACGTACCTGCTGGGGAGCAATCTCCACCCCAAGTGGTATGGGGGGAGGAAGAGGGGCGTCTCACACGGGCACAGGAAGGGTGGGCCGAGCCAGAGACCTGCTCCTCTACGGGAGTCTCCAGCCTAATGGAGGAGAGAGAAGCGACCTTGGCGGGTCCGACGGATGCTGCTGGAACTCCACGCCAGGGACAGAGGAGGAGATTGCGAAAAAGCTCCTCTGGCCTGGCAAGTCCGGCGGACATTGCCCAGGCTCCTGGGCTGGGGAGTGGAGGAAGGAGTTCCGGCAGACACTCCTCCCGCCTGGCAAGTCCAGCAGATGTTACCGGGGCACCACTTGTTCCGGGGGCAACAGGAGGGAGAGGTCTGGCGGACGCTATCACGCTCCTGCTGCCGGGGAAGAGTTGCAGCCACGGAGTACCTGGCGGGTGCCTCCGCTATGGCAGGTCCAGTGGACGCTAGTAGGGTTCTGCTCCCTTTCCTGGGACGGGCAGGAGAGGTCCGGCGGACGCTCTCACATCAGCTAGTCCGGTGGATGTAACTGTGCCTCCGCTCCCGACAGTGGGTGGAAGAAGAGGGAGAACCGGCGGTCGCTCCTTCTACAGCAAATCTGGTGGATGTTGCTGTGCCCCTGCTCCCCTGGGGAGTCGTAGGGTTGAGAAGACCGGCAGACGTTCTCCCTCTGCTAGCAGTTCCAGCAGGATCTACTGAGGGGCTACATGGGACTGCTAGATTGCAACTCCCACCTTCAATCTGGCGATGGCTGTTGCGGCCAGAGAGTAATGTCCCCGGGCTGCTACCTTGGTGTTGGTCCAGTTGTGGGGAGGAGGGGCGTATGGGAGAAGGTGACATGGGCCAGTGTGGCCCAGAAGGTTGAGTCACCTGTCTGGTGTCCCCTTGTAGGGTGGTTGTCACCTCCCCGTCATCTCCTTGGTAGGTGGGGGTGTCGTCGCTCGGGCGCATTTTACATGGTATCACCCTTCCCCTTATACACATTTACAGTAGTGGTAGGTGGTAAACCTTCATCCACTCACTTGACATAGTGCTGCCCACTTCTTCCTTCGCCTTTATCATTCTTTTTTCTGTGCCTGCCCTCCTCTCTTCCTATTTCTCCCACCTTTCCTGTCACTTTTTAATTACTCTTCTTTATCTTTCAGGTGTCTTTACATTGGGTGGCAAGCCTAATGGTTTCCTGTAAGCCAGGGAACCCTTTACAATGCTGGCTAGTGGCTGTCACCTGTCTGCTGGTGTGGCTAGTGGCTGTCACCTGTCTGCTGGTGTGGCTAGTGGCCGTCACCGAGGTCCAGCTCCCAGGGGCAGCTACAGAAGGAGAGTGTGCGGTGACTGTCTCTCCCCTAGTGCGGCTAGTGGCTGTCACTTGGGTGCTGTCTGGGACTGTGAGATCAGTCCCACCCCGAGCCTGTCCAGCGCTGTTCCTGCAGGGACTGCGGAGTTGGTGTTGGTCTGTCTGAGGGTAAGAGGGGCACAAGGTATTAAGGGACGTAGGCCCATCTGGTCCTATCCCTTTATGTGCTTTACGCACATCCCGGTGGTCTCGTTGTGGGGTGGGTGTCGCACCCCTGTTGTCCCTCCGTGGGGTGGTAATTGTGCCATCCCACCTGTGGTGCTTCCTCCCCTGGTGTTTCGTCGGGGTGGCTATTTCACTACCGTCTTGGGGGACAAAGTCACGCCCCCATGCCTGGAGGTAGTAGGTGTTTGTGGTAGTGGTCTGGTGGGTGGGTGAGGTGCTGAAGGAGGGCAGTCCAGTTGGGGGTAAGTATGTGTGGGTCTCTGTGGCGTGAATATGTGATGTAGAGAGTGGAGGATTGTGTAGTCTCCTGGAGGAGGTGGAACATCCCACGGACGCGCCATTTCTTGCCGTGGGCTGGAGCCCAGGTGACGCATCATACCTTCGTAGCTGGTGGTGGTGAGCGCCCAGTGTCCTGTGGTTGAATGCTGGCGACAGGCGTGGTGGTCGAGTTTTTATGTGGTTGCCGCAGACAGGTGTAAATCCTCTCCCAGGGGAGTTGGCTTGGTGGGAGCTTCCACTGAGCTTGGTGTATGCATAAAATTGTGGTGGATGTGTTGGGTGTACTGGGGGCGGAGTTGAGTTGTGTTGGTGGGTGTGGGTGAGGGTGTGGTGGTATATCTGGCCGGTGGGCATGAGAGGCAGCTGGATCTGGTGGTGGTGGTGGTGGTGGTGAGGACTGGCGTGGGTAGTGAAGGGGAAGTGTGACCACGTGGTATGGTGGCTGTGCGTGGTGGTGTGTTGTGGTTGTTTGGTGGTGGTGCAATAAGGGTGGTGATCGGGGAGTGGGCGTGTGGTCTAGAGCGGGCTGTGTGTGTGGAGTGAGGAGAGGCTGGTGCAGATGAAGAGGTGGTGGTGGGTGGTGTGTGATGGTAGGTAGGGTGGCTGGAGGTGGGCTGGGGGTCCCTTGGTCAGTTGGCTGGATATGTGGTGGTGGCGTGGTGGCGGGAGGTGAGGTGTGAGGTGAGGCTGCTGAGTGGGGTGGGATAGGGGTGGACAATGAGGTGGGGAGTTGTCCGAAGAGGGGAGAGTAGGCGAGGATGCTGAGGAGGAGGAAAGTGTGAAGCAACAGGTGTATGAGTCAGATGGGGAGTCTGGCATGGTGGTTGGTAGTGAGGTGGTGTGGTGGGCAGGGGTAGGAGTGTGGTGTTGTTGGGGGGTGTCAGCTGAGAAGGGACGCACGTGGCGGTTTCGATAAGTGTGTGGGGGTGTTGTGGTAGTTGATGATGACCTTGTAGGGGTTAGGGATGTGGGTGATGGTGTAGGGTCCCACGAACCTTGGCGAGATCTTGTTGGGAGTGGGGAGTTTGGCCATGACTACTAAATCACCTGGTTTATAGGGGTTGGATGGGGCGATGTCCAGTTGCAAGTCTAGATGCTTGCAATTGATGCAGCTGTCTTTTGAGGTGGTGAAGGGGGTCGGACATCAGGGACATGGAGGGAGGCTGGAGGTGTTGTCATAAAGGTAGGAGGAGAGGGGGCTCCCCGAATATTCGTTTGTGTGGAGAGATGCCATCGTCTCTTGGGCAGGAGTTTATCTCCCATTGCACAATTTTGACATGGGCTGGCCAGTCCTTGTTTTTGGTCTCTTCAGTTCGTGCCCGCACCTGGTTGAGGAGGGTGTGATGGTTCTTTCACATATCCCATTTCCTTGGGGCCAGCAGGGGGAGGAGTGGGATATTCGGTATCCGAAAATAGTGGCGTGTTCCTGCCATACTCGGTTGGTGAATTCTGGTGCATTGTCTGAGTGCAGGGCTTGGGGGATACCAAAGTACGGGAAGATGTGGCAGACAAGGGCGTTGGCCATGGCTATGGCTTGATGTTCCTTGGCCGGGCAGGCAATGAGGAATTTGGAATATGTCTCGACGAAGGTGATGATATACTTATAGCCAGCTTCAGGGGGAAGGGGGCCGATTACATCCACCGATAGTAATTACCATGGTTTGTGGGCGATGATGTTTCCCGAGGGGCCCAGGGTGTGGGTGGTGCCCTTGCCTAGCGTGCAAGCTCGGCAGGCCTGGGAAACTTGTTTGGCCAGGTTGGAGGGTCCAGGTGTCCAGTAGGTGTTGTTGAACACTTGTAAGAGTTTTTTCGAGCCGAGATGGATGCCATTATTGGAGTGGAGATAGGTCATGGCATTGAAGGCGGTCTCTGGGTTGAACACTATATGTCCCGACTGGGTGAACAGATGGTCGCCCTGTTGGTGGAGTTTGGAGAATACCTGGGGTGGTATCTATGGGGGCCGATGTTTGTCGTGCCTTTGTTGTAAGAGGTCTGGTTCAGAGAGGATGGAGTTGATCGGCAGTTGGGATAGGGCATTGGCGTTGGTGTGTAGTTTGCTGGGGCGATAGGCTATCTCATAGCTGAAGTCTCCAAGAGTTTCCATCTATCAGATGAGTTGGGCGGTGTGGGTGGTAGACTGGCGTAGCCATTGGAGTGATTGATGGTCAGTGATTATGGTGACGTATGCTCCAGTACCCAAATAATGCCTAGGCATTCTCGCTTGGTGGCAGCAATTTCTCTCAGCTTTGTTGAGGGTGTGGCTGGCAGAGGCGATGATGTGTTCCCATCCTTCTTGAACTTGGGCGAGGACGGCGCCGATTGCCACCAGAGACATGTCCGTGTGTAAGCGGAAAGGCAAAGTGTAGTCAGGGAATGCGACAATTGGGGCCGTGATGAGTTTAGTTTCTAGGGTGTGGAATGCTGTGACCCGCTCGTCCGTCCAGGTGAATGGTTCATCCTTCTTCGCCATGTCGTGGAGAGGTTTGGCAATGTTGGCAAATCCCTTTACAAAACGCCAGTAGTAAGAGGTGAGCCCCAGGAAGGCGCGAACTTTGTGGACATCTCGGGGCAGGGGAAGGTCTGCGATGGCATGCAGCTTGTTGAGACCAGGTGCTATTCCTTCCTTCGAGATGATGTGTCCCAGGAAGGCAACAGATTGGGCAGCCAGGATGCATTTGGATGGTTGGAGTTTGAGTCCAGCCTGGTGGATACACAGGAAGACTTTTTTGAGGCACTGGAGGTGGTTTGCCCATGTCTGGCTGAAGATCATCATGTTGTCTAGGTATCCCAGATGTGGCTGCTGAGGACCGACTCCATCAATCTGGAAAACGTGGTGGTGGCGTTGCAGAGTCCGAATGGGGGGACGTTGAACTCATAATGTTTTCCACTGCTGGTGGAAAACGCTGTTTTTCCCCTGTCCTTGGGGTGTACAGGGACTTGCCAGTATCCTGATTGTAGGGGTAAGATAGAGAACCAGGATGTTCCGTATAGAGAGTTCAAGGAGTCGTCTATCCTGGGTAGGGGAGTGGCATCCTTGGTGGTTATGTAGCTGAGTCACCGGTAATCCACACAAAAACACATGGTGCCGTTTTTCTTCTTGACCAGCACCACGGTGGAAGAGCACTGGTTAATGGAGGGTGAGATGACACCGGCATCACGCATTTCCTGGACCTGCTGGTCTTCCTCCGCTCGTTGTTTGTATTTTTTCTCACCATGATGGTTGGTGAATGGGTGGCCCTGTGGTGTGGATTTCATGCGCCAGGTACATGGAGTGGCCGATGTCTGCTGGTCCTGATGCAAAGAGGTCTTGGAAGTGCAGGAGGAGGTGTCAGAGACTGTCTGCCTGGTGAGGGGAGAGGTGTTAAGGTAGGGGGGGAAGGATGGTGGGGGATGGGGGGGTGCACAGGACTCGGCTTCCACCATTTCTCCAAGCACTAATCCTTTGGGCAGGGTGAGTGGGGTGGTGGAGATATTTGTGATGCATACTGCTCTGAGGTTGGGGGGAAGGAAGATGGGAGACAGCAGGCAGGAGGAGAGGGTTCCCAGTGGTAGGCTGGGGGAGAATAGGACGGAGGTTCCGGTGGGCCTGTCCAGGTGTAACCAGGCCTCGTGCTGGGAGTGGATGGTCAGGGCGGAAGCTATGGTTACTGGGAAGGTAGGGTGTCGGGGAGGGTAGGGGGCAGGGTGGAGGTCGGGGGGGCAGGGGGGGATGTGCACATGCAGAGTGGTTGGGGGGGTCTGAAGGCTTCTGGAACTGGAGACATCTGTGACAATTGATGATGCCCCGCATCCACTAGATGAGGTGAGGTGGAGAAAAGCGGGCCAAAAACCAATTTGTAATGGGAGTAAAAGTGGCTGTAGAGGTACGACCTGGCTGCTCCCGTATCGACCAGCAGCCTAACCTTTACCCCATTCAGTCTCATCTTGTCGTAGACTGGGGGGGGGGGTATTTTTGTGAGGTATCCCCCACCACAGCGAGGAGGTGCGGGGATGGTCCTAAAAATCCAGCCACCACGGGATGTTGTCTTCTTCTGGCTCCATTTCCCCGGGATTGGGGTCGGGGCAGTCAGCAGTTAAGGTGTTGTCCTCGGCACCCTCGTTCTCCAGGGACGGAACCTTGCGGCACCCCTGGGTGGTCGTCCTGTTCCAGGTAGCCTTGAGCTGCTCCTGGATGTCATGGAGGGGACATTTGTGGCTGCAGGCAGTAAACTCCCAAGGATTGATGGATATGATGTTTGTATTCTCCTTGGGGTTGGAGCGTCTTCTGGTCGGATGTGCCCTGGGTATGGGGAGTGTCGAAGGAGGAGTTTGGTGAGGTGGGGGCGCCCTTGGGTTGTGGTGTGGTGGGACCCTTTGGGTAGGAAACTTGCTTACAACCCTGATGTGTTGTGGGGTGGGGCAGGCGGCTAGGAAATGTCTCACCAGCTGGATGTCTTTGTCCAGGTCTCCCGTGGGGCCATGTATTGTAAGACGATCTCTGATGACACTGGGGAGAATCCTGAGGAGTATGTTGTATTTATGCTGTTCCCGGGTTGCTGCATTAGTTTCTGGGTATGTGGTGGTGATGAGCCACCTGGCCTGGACAAGGGTGTCATCTAGGCTGCCGTCGTAGGTGAGGGCGTTGAGTTGTGATAAAGCCATGACTTTTCCCAAGGATGGTGTGACTGCTTGGGTCACAATCTGGGTGAAGTTCACCCATGTCAGCTCCAGGACAATCTTGGGTGCGATGTTGGCCACTGCTTTGCCCAGGTGAGGCAGGGTCACTGCTATTTTCCGCTTGTCATCGTTGAACCCTAAGTCCAGGAGTAGCTTGACCATCGATAGGTATGTGTCAATATCACACTGTTTTGGGACGAATTTGGGAAATTGTATGTGAGGTTCGGTCGCCATTTTGCTATACTTTCCCTTTAGTTCCTTGTTGGTGCTGACCGGATCAAGAATAACCGGTAGTCACCAGTGTTATGCGACGTGTTCGAAGTTCAACTGCTTGCCCTTTGATCACGTGCACTAGCCTAGGGTTCTTTTCTACACTGGGTCTAAAGCACACAAATAGAGGAATAGGGCACAAAAACTCTGGTCATCCAGTCTTACACATATATTGCCTTAAACTCGAACAATATTGGATACAATGTAGATATAAACAGCGGCACAATACATTATTCAGGCTTCAGGCACTTTCAGGACTGCAGGGCTCTGGTCTGGGCTACTGGTGTCTTGGCTGCTCCAGGTGTCAGCCCGGTGTAGGGGGGAGTCCTGTCGGGTATGCCCTCACTCCGGGGGCAGCGTCATCCAGGGTGATCTGTTATGCGGCGTGGAGGGAGGCCCTTCCCTTCTGGGGCCTCGGCTGGAGGTTCGGTCTTCAGGGCTTGGACTGAACAGAGAGAGTAGGCACGCTTGTCTGTGCCCACCCTGGGGAGGAAGTCGGTGTCTGATGGAGTTGAGGAGGTCACGCCCCAGTGTCCTGGGGATGCCCTGGGGAGTCCAGGGGCTGCGGTCACCTCTTGGTTGGGTCACCATCAGGTATCGTCTGCGACATTCCCTCCTGCAGGTGTCTGACAGCTGGTGGTCTCGTCTGGGTGCCGGCTGGATCGCTCGTACTCCAGGGGTCATGACGGGGCCTTTTCAGACCTCCTCCAGTCATAGCTTTTCCTGGGGGCTGCCTCTGTGGGGAAGGGGGGAGGGATGTCTCACTTGGCCACAGGAGAGGTGGGCCGAGGCAGAGACGTCCTCCTTAGGGTAAGTCACAGGGGATGAGGGACTGGTGGTGTTTCGTCCCCCCTTGGTGTGGCTAGTGGCCGTCGCCGAGGTCCCAAGAGCAGCAGGGGTAGAGTGGCTAGAGGCCATGTCTCTCCTGCCAGTGCAGCTAGTGGCCGTCACTGGGGCTTGACTTCTGGTATGGGCTGTGGGCAAAGTGTGGCTAGAGGCCGTCACTTGTCCATGGGTGCAGCTAGTGGCCATCACCGGTGCCTTATTGGGCGAGGCGCAGCTGGTGGCTGTTACTCACTCTTCGGTGCGGCTAGTGGCCATCATCGGGGTCTTGTTCCCCGAGTGGACTGTGAGTGAAGTGCAGATAGTGGCGGTCACGTGCTCATGGGTGTGGTTAGTGGTTGTCACTGAGGCCTGTGAGGTGAGAGGACTACAGGCGAGGTGCGGCTAGTGGCTGTCACCTGTCTCCTGGTGCGGCTAGTGGCCATCACCGAGGTCCAGCTTTCAGGGGAAGCTGCAGAAGGAGAGTGTGGAGTGACTGTCTCTCCTCTAGTGTGGCTAGTGGCCATCACTGGTTTCTGCAGAGGGGGGATGCAGCTATGGGGCGGCTAGTGGCCGTCTCCTGCCTAGTATGGCTAGTGGCCGTCACTCGGGTGCTATCTGGGACTGAGATCAGTCCCCCCCCCCGAACCTGTCCAGTGCTGCTCCGGCTGGAGAGTAACCTGCCAGGACTGCCGAACTGGTGTTGGTCCATCTGAGTGTAAGAGGGGCACAAGGTATCAAGGGACGTAGGCCCGTCTGGTCCTATCCCTTTACATGCTTTATGTGCCTCCCGGTGGTTTCCTTGTGGGGTGGGTGTCGCACCCTTGTTGTCCCTCCGTGGGGTGGTCATTGCACCATCCCACCTGTGTTGCTCCCTCCCCTCGTGTTTCGTCGGGGTGGCTATTTCAGTATGTATGTATGTATATATGTTTGTTAGCAACATTACAGAAAAGCGGAAGAAAGAAATTAAACGAAACTTTCAGGATATGTGGGCACTGGTCCCAAAAGAAAATGATTACATTTCGGAGGTATATGAGTGACCTTGAAAGGTCAAAATCCAGGTCATGGATTTTCAAAGGGCTATAACTTGAAAATGGTTGAGGATAGAGATATTTACAATTAAGAACATACAGGAACTCGTAATATGGGCTTTCATCGGGCACCAAAACCTTTGACCTTGAGTGAACAAGATAGGTCAAACTCAAGGTCATGGATATTCAGGGGGCCATAACTCGAAACTCGTTGAAGATAGAGAGATATTTACCATTATCAACATATAGGAAGTCCCATATGGATTTTTAATTGGCACCATGACCTTTGACCATAAGTGGCCTTGAAAGGTCAAACTCAAGGTCACAGATATTCAGGGGGCATAACTTGAAAACATTTGCACCATTACCTAAGACTTTAATTGTGTGCTGACAATAAAGGGCAGTAACAATTAAGTAAGAGCAATAAAATAACTGCTTTTGGGCAAGGTTTGTTGTGACTGGCACCACTTTTTTCTTTTTTGATGTTTTCTTTTATCTGATCCATCCTTTCTCTTTCGTTTTTCTTCATACTGTCTCTTAAGCTTATTTAATGCTGCTCTTCCTAGTTCATCTTTCTTTGTTTTTACTTTCATCTTTCTTCTTTTCATGAGCTCGAGGGACTTTATTGTATATTCTTTATTTTAAATACTTGGCTTAAATTCATTAGCTTTCCCTGCAATCTCCACTGGTTCCCTTAGCACTTTTGTTGGTCTTCTGTTCAACTCATCAATGTCACACTCGGTATAACACAGAGCTTGAAATCTGTTCTTTACTTCTGACTGAATGACAGCATTGCTTCCGCTTATTTTTATTGGAAATACATGGTTCAACTGAGTATGGAAAACTGATATGTTGGGAGCAGGTGTGAAAGAAGGTGCAGAAGAAATAGTTTTTACTGAAAGGTTACGGACTAGAGCATTCTCATAGGGGATAGCTGTGATAGGGGGGATATTAAAGAGAAATGCAGGGCAAAGACAGTGAGAATGAGTAACGGACGAATACGAGTGTAAGAGATCTTATGGGACAAAAGTCACAGAAATATGGTCGTGAGATAGAGGAAAGTACACAGATGCAGTGCAAAAAAGGCCATTGAAAGGCAGAGAGAAGAGAATTACTGTAGTTGGAAGAGATCAAAGGTGACTGCAGCACGAACAGGAATATGGGCCATGATAATCGTGGAAAGGAAGTGAGCTTCTACTACAGGACTGTACAATTCTAGGCTTGAGAAAGGAAAAATATGATCAAGACTGAAATTAATGCTAGCCCGTTCCAAAACTAAATGAATACGTGACATCGGATAAAGCTAGGGTAAAATGACCACAGACGGCATCTAGCCTGGGCTACTAACAGGTGAACAAAATCCTCTACTTGTCACATCAATGACTGGAGAGACAGAGACGATGAACGATTCAAGATGAACGCTGATACACAATATTCCTATGACAACACTAATCTTATATTTCAGGTTCTTTAAGACATTCGACAGTTTGTTCAGTTGGGTGCCCATTTCATTAATCCGTTTGACGATATTACCTGGTAACTTATGGTGAACATTCAGCTACCTATCCTGTGTAATGCTGAAATTTTAAGGGTAATTTAAGTATAACTTAAGTTAGTATAAATATAGTATAAGTTGAAATACTGGAGTTAGGGGTTGAAGCCACAAACAGCACGACGGCCGGAGCAGACGACACCAGAACCCCCAACCCCCCCAGTACCACCAGGGAACCGCCGCCGACACAGAGCGGCTGGGAACTGGAACGGCGTACCTGTGTCACTTCCCGGCGCCCCTCTTGCGCCCAGGTGGTGGCCCAGAAAGGTAGCAGTCGCCGGCACCTAGTCTCCGGCTGGAGCTCCACTCAACAGGTAAGGGGTGGAGTTTACAACTCCAAGCAATGCCGCGGTATCAGCAATAGTCATACTGGGTACGGGGCAGAACCGGCCACAGTCTGTTCCCTGGTTGCATCCCCGCCACAGGGCCGCGACACGGACGCGTGTCGGCCGGGCAGGACTGGCCATAAGTCGTCCATCTCCTGTAGGTGTTCCCCCCAGAGTGGCGCCGCAGTACCGGCCATAAGCCGTACTGGGCACGAGGCAGGATCGGCCACAGTCCGTCCCTCTGCTGCTAGTGTTCCCAGCGCACCGGTATGGGCCATTAGCCGCACCAGAGCTCCCACCTCCTGTGCCATTCCGACGTCGGCCATAAGTCACGTCAGGCCAGAGGTAAGGCAGGCCATTAGCCGCACCAGAACTCCCACCTCCTGTGCCTTTCCGACGTCGGCCATGTCACGTCGGGCCAGAGGTAAGGCAGGCCATTAGCCGCACGGAAGCTGTCATCCCCTGTGCAACCCAGGCGTCGGCCATAAGTCACACCAGGCCGGAGGTAGAGCAGGCCATTAGCCGCACGGAAGCTGTCATCCCCTGTGCAACCCAGGCGTCGGCCATAAGTCACGCCAGGCCAGAGGCAGAGCGAGCCATCAGCTGCACTGGAGCTGTCATCCCCTGTGCAACCCAGATGTCGGCCATAAGTCACATCAGGCCAGAGGCAGAGCAGGCCACTAGCCGCCCTGACGCTGATGCCCCCTGTGCTACCACGACGTTGGCCATAAGTCACTTCGGGCCAGGTGTAAAGCAGGCCACTGTCTGCTTCCCTCCTACAGGAGGACCTGCAGCTGGAGAGGACCCTTCACCCAAGGCGTGGCAAGGCCTCACCCAAGGCCTTGGTTCCCTACAACTCCACCAGGGTGAACAGCGGCCGAACCAGAGCCCCCGCAGACCTTGCAGCCAACGACGGGCCCTGTCCACCACTCCCCCGGCCCGAGGTTCCCGTGAGGCGACCCTGTCGGCAACACCGCCATCTAGCAGTTGCCGCAGCCCAGCCACCCCAGGTTCCAGTGTCCTGGGTCCCCAGTTGCCCCGGACACCAGGGCACGACTTACCTGCGGGCGAGGTCTCCCTGAGTCTCTCCCAGACCCAATGACAGGCCCAACTCCTGGCTCTCTTCGGGCCAAGCCCCTAGCCCCACGACTACGTGTGGGGCCCTGTCCAGGGACGCGCCACTCTGCCCTTCCTCAACCTGGGACCCACCAGTGGTAACCAATTGAGTGGACTTTACATATGTGTGTGCTCTTTCGACCCAGATATTTGTGTGCATCAACGAATATATCACAAGTGATCCCCTACAGTGTGTTCTCGAGTTTAAGTGACCAGGAACCCAGAATATAAGACTGGACGAGCCTAATAGACAGAACGTGGCCTGACCTACATCTTGGTAGAGTCCCATTGTCTCGGACAGTCTTGTGACCAACAGAGTATTCCTATTGTGTCATTGTGCCCTTCCCTTGTTATTTACACTCTCCTTCCCCTTTGTGCAGTTAAATCTTCACTCACCCCTGTGTCCAGACACGTTAGTCAAGATATACCAAAGTATCGCAGTTCCCCTGCCAGTGATCATTACGGGCAACACTACCTGAGATAGACTTCCGGCCACCAGGTACCTGCGACACAGGTGTTAACGTAACTCATATACAGTGCCGTCCAGTGCTATACGGGTTTAGGGAATTATAGTAAATTCATTCCTGTGTCCTAAATTATAAGTATATTGTATGTGCCATAAGTGTCGGGGAAATAGTACTGTCACGAATTTTCTACATCGTAAAATCATGTTAAGTAAATTGTGACATCGAGTGATTTTGCGGGAGGAACGAATTATGAAATGTACGATGTTTCGCTCATTCTCTCAAACAGTCCGCTCGCGTGCTTGTATTCGCATCAAGTTGTCAAAACTTTCGTCATTCTTCNGTCTCATCTATACCGATTAGTATTTTCTTGTTTTCCTAGGCTTAAGTTTTTGAGATATTTAGCTGTCTGTCTGAGTGTCTGAGTGAGTGCATTTCCCTTTCTTTGATTTGAATTGGAGTCATGTAACGTAAATTTATTTACTTGTATTCAATAAATTTACAGTTCGTTTTTTGAGCTTTGTTAAATGTAACAGTCGTGTTTAATTTTCCCACATATTTAATACAGTTTTGCTACTCCACGTTAACACAACTCTTTGTATTAAATCACGACTGGTGCTTGGGCCAGTTTTGCCATTAATCCTTAAATCCGTTGTGCTAGCTAGGAGTTTGGCTCAGCCAAGATCCTGTTTAACTTTATTATTATTATTTTTGAATGTTAAGGGGAGAAATTAACTTTCTCAGAGGCCAACGGTACAATATTACAGCCTACTTGAGCGTCTAGTCTCTGCTGTGTACTGTTGAGAAAGTCTATAAATTCTCAATTCAGAGAATTGGCGAAGTAAGCCAGCATAAAGTGAAATCGCTACTTGGTTTCACGAGTCTATTCTCTCGTAGTAAATGACTCGATAGTCATTCTTAGCACACATAGCTATATATTGTATACTCGAATTATACAATATCACATTATCTTTTGAGTTATACACTTATCCTTTTGAAATACATAAAAATTCCCCTGACAAGTACCATACCTCAACCAGAAGGTATAGTGACAGACTCCATTTGTGTACAGAGTTAACCTACCCCCGACCAACCCAGTTGTAATATATTGTGATGTACTATTGTTCTTTGGGAAACATCTGGAATACATGTGTGTAATACTTACTGCCTTGTTTTTGTGTCCGGTCCTACTCTTTGAAGTTACCTCCCGGTCTAGAATAAGGACCCGATGTAGCCTGCGTATTTGAGGGCGAGAAACCGACCCACAAATACGTAGCATAACATAAGTTAATATAAGTGTAGTATAAGTGAAATACAGGAGTTAGGGGTTGGAGCCACCAACCACACGGCGAGCGGAGCAGACGACACCAGCTCCCCCAACCCCTCCCAGATCACCGGGAGATTACCGCCAGTGCAGCGCGGCTGGGAGCAGAGACAACCTACCTGTTCAACTTCCCGGCACCCCTCTTGTGCTCAGGTGAGGGGCCGGAAAGGTAACAGTCGCCGGCACCTTGTCTCCGGCCTGAGCACAGCTCTGCAGGTAAGGGGTGAAGTTTACAACTCCACACAACGCCGCGGTACTGACAAATGTCGTACCGGGTACTGGGCAGAATTGGCCATTGCCCGTTCCCCAGCTGTCTCCCCGCCACAGGGCCCTGACACGGACGTGTGTCGGCCAGTCTCCTTTAGGCGTTCCCCCAAGAGCGGCACCGCGGTACCGGCCATGAGCCGTACCGGGCATGAAGCAGGATTGGCTATAGTCCGTCCCTCAGCTGCTAGTGACCAAAGCTCGTTGATACAGGCCATAGCCGTCCCAGAGCTCACCTCCTCGGCGTTAGCCATGAGCCACGCCCAGCCTAACACAGTGCAGGCCACAAGTCGCCAGGGAAATAGGCCCAACACAGTGCAGGCCACAAGCAGCCAGGAGAATAGACCCAACACAGTGCAGGCCATAAGTCGCCAGGAAATCAGGTCTAATACAGAGCAGGCCACGAGCCACTAGGGAAGTACACCCGACACAGTGCAGGCCACAAGCCGCCAGGAAATCAGGTCTAACACAGTGCAGGCCACAAGCCGCCAGGAAAGTAGACCCAACACAGTGCAGGCCACAAGCCGCCAGGAAACCATCTCTCCCTGTGCCCTCTCGGTGTCAGCCACGAGCCACGCCAGACCCAACACCGTTCAGGCCACAAGCCACCAGGAGATCAGGTCTAACACAGTGCAGGCCACAAGCCGCCAGGAAACTATCTCTCCCTGTGCCCTCTCAGCGTTGGCCACGAGTCACGGCAGGCCAAATACAGTGGAGGCCACAAGCCGCCAGGAAACCAGACCTAGTGCAGTGCAGGCCACATGCCGCCAGGCAGCTATCCTTACGGTCACGCGGGTGCTGGCCACGAGTCACGCTTGGCCCAGTACAGAGCAGGCCACAAGCCACCAGGAAACCAGACCTAGTGCAGTGCAGGCCATAAGCCGCCAGGCAGCTATCCCTACGGTCACGCAGGCGTTGGCCATGAGTCATGCTTGCCCCAGTACAGAGCAGGCCACAAGCCGCCAGGGAACTATCCTCCCCGTAACCCATCAGGTGTTGGCCACGAGTCACGTCGGGTCGGGAGCAGAGCTGGCCATAGTCCGCTCCTCTCCTACGGGAGCACCAGTAGTCGGAGAAGGCCCTACACCCGAGACGTGGCAGGGTCTCACCCAGGACCTTGGTTCCCTACAACTCCACCAGGGTGACCAGCTGCCGGACCAGAGCCCTCCCAGACCTCGCAGCCGCCGATGGGGCCCATCCACCACTCCCCCGGGCCGAGCTTCCCGTGAGGCGCCTCTGACGGCGCCGCCGCCCTCGAGTCATTGCTGCAGCCCAGCCACCCCGGGTTCCAGTCCCCTGGGTCCCCTGCTGCCCCAGGAGTTGCCCCGCACACTAGGGTGCGACCTACCGGTGGGCAAGGTCTCCCAACAACGCTCCCAGATCCGACATCAGGCCCAGCTCCTAGCCCTCTTCGGCCCGAGCCCTTAGCCCCACAGCCACGTGTGGGACCCTGCCCAGGAGCACGCCACTCCGCCCCTGTTTCCCTCCTGACGGAGGAATCGCCTTGGGCCCATCAGTGTCACCCAAGTGAGTGGACTATCTATATATATGTGTGTGTACCCTTAAGCTCAGTTCTAGTGTTCATCTACAGGTATCTTACGAGTGATTCCCTACAGTGTATCCTCAAGTGAAGTGACCAGGAATCTCGAATAAGTTTGGACGTGCCGATAGATAGAACGTGGCCGGACCTATATCGAAAGGTAGAGTCCTGCTGCCCTAGACAGCCTCAGTGATAATCTAGACATACCCCTTTTGTGTCTTTGAGCCTTGCGCTGGTGTTTACGTTCCCCCTCCCCTGTGTTCAGTTAAACTTGCATCAGCCCTTTGTCTCAGCCGCGTGGCTAACCCAGGCATACCAAATACCACAGTCCCCCCTGTTAAATACCTTTACGGGCAACCCTACCTGTGATAGACTTCCGGCCGCCAGTTACCTGAAGTACAGGTGTAACGTAAGATATACATGTATACAGTGCCGTCCAGTGCTATACGGGTTTTAGAGATTGTGTCAAAACCATTCCTGTGTCCGAAGATATAAATGTGTTGTATGTAACACGAGTGTCAGGTGAATAGTACCATACTTGAACAAGAAGGTAAAGTGACAGATAGCAATTGTGTACAGTGTTCACTTGCCCCCCCGGGAAATCCTTTGTAATATCTGTGATGTATTATTGTTCTGTGTCTTATATCTAGAATACATGTGTGATATCCACTGCCTTGTTTTTGTGTCCAGTCCTGCTCTTAGGAGTTACCTCCCGGTCTAGAATAGGGACCCGCTTTAGCCTGCGTATTTGAGGGCGAGAAACCATCCCACAAATACGTAGCATAACAATAAGTGTAATGTAAGTGTAACCGTGAAAGCTCCAAATATGTTTTATCTGCACTATATGGGGGTTAATCATCAATTTCCATATTCGGGCTTGATCTCTGTTAACCCGCCGAGACCCAACCGGTTTTTTACCCAGCCTACCCCTAGATCCCGACCGATTTTCGACTTTCTGTTTTTTGGCTGAAACCTTTGCTTTTGGTTAGAAACATCGAAAATTCAAAGTGAAATCGCGATCCTGAGGTAAAAAATGTTGATACAGGGGTCGCACAACCTTACGTTTTCCTTCTTTTTCATGGGACCTGGCTAAGAAAACGAACTATGGAAGCCACTTTAAAATTACGTATTTATTTCATTTATTTGGCACGAATTTATGTGTAGTAAAAGTCTATAATGGTTTTCACACAATAATATATGCGTTTATAAGCATTGTTCACTTACCCAAAACCCCAGTATATGGCATCTTCATTTATGACATTACCACCTCATCACTTCTGTTTGTTTCTACCTCTAGCTTCTGTTTCTTTGTCCTCCACCTCAGGAATCACTTTCATCGTGAATTTCGTCATTAGAGAGACCGTGGGGCAACATACCTGTTATGCTACGTATTTGTGGGTCGGTTTCTCGCCCTCAAATACGCAGGCTACAGCGGGTCCCTATTCTAGACCGGGAGGTAACTCCAAACAGTAGGACTGGACACAAAAACAAGGCAGTAAGTATTACACACATGTATTCCAGATATTTTCCCATGGACAATAGTACATCACAAATATATTACAACTGGGTTGGTCGGGGATAGGTTAACTCTTTACACAAATGGAATCTGTCACTATACCGACTGGGAGAAGTATGGTACTATTTACCCAACACTTATGGCACATACAATACACTTATAATTTAAAACACAGGAATGAATTTACTATAATTGCCTAAACCCGTATAGCACTGGACGGTACTGTATATGAGTTATGTTAACACCTGTGTCACAGAAACCTGGTGGCCGGAAGTCTATCTCAGGTAGTGTTGCCCGTAGTGATCACTGGCAAGGGGAACTGCGATATTCTGGTATACCCTGACTAACGTCCCTGGACACGGGGGTGGGTGGAGATTTAATGCACAAAGGGGAGGCACGATGGAAATAACATGGACTCCTTCTGCTGGTCACTTAAGGGTTTCACTCGCGTACCTGTGGGCTGAGGAGGGAGAGTGTAAATAACAAGGGAATGGCACAACCGACACAATATTAATGTTCTGCTGGTCACGAAGAGAGTCCGAGACGCGGGACTCTACCCGAGATATAGGTCAGGCCACGTTTAGCTATTAGGCTCGTCCAATCTTATATTCTGGGTTCCTGGTCACTTAAACTCGAGAATACACTGTAGGGGATCACTCGTAATGTATACATTAATGCACACAAATATCTGGGTCGAAAGAGCACACACATATGTAAAGTCCACTCACTTTGTTACCACTGGTGGGCCCTAGGTTGATTCCTCCGTCCGGAGGAAGGGCAGAGTGGCGCGCCCCTGGACAGGGCCCCACACGTAGTCGTGGGGCTAGGGGCTTGGCCCGAAGAGAGCCAGAAGACGGGCCTGTCGTCGGGTCCTGGAGAGACTCAGGGAGGCCTCGCTCACAGGTGAGTTGCGCCCTGGTGTTCGGGGCAACTCCCGGGGCAACTGGGGACCCAGAGCACTGGAACCCGGGGCCGCTGGACTGCGGCAACTGCTAGAGGGCGGTGTAGCCGACAGGGTCGTCTCACGGGAACCTCGGGCCGGGGGAGTAGTGGACAGGGCCCGTCGTTGGCTGCGGGGTCTGCAGGGACTCTGCTTCGGCCACTGTTCACCCTGGTGGAGTTGCAGGGAACCAAGACCTCGTGCGAGGCCTTGCCACGGCTCAGGTGAAGGGTCCTCTCTGGCCGCAGGTCCTCCTGTAGGAGAGAAGCGGATGGTGGCCTGCTTTACACCTGGCCCGATGTGACTTATGGCCAATGTCGTGGTGGCCCAGGGGGCAACAGCTTCAGTGCGGCTAATGGCCTGCCCTACCTCTGGCCCGACGTGACTTATGGCCGATGTCGGAAGGGCACAGGAGGTGGTAGCTCTGTGCGGCTAATGGCCCGTACTGGTGAGCTGGGAGCACTAGTAGCAGAGGGACGGACTGTGGCCGATCCTGCCTCGTACCCAGTACGGCTTATGGCCGATACTGCGGCGCCACTCTGGGGGGAACGCCAACAGGAGACGGACGACTTATGGCCTGTCCTGCCCGGCCGACACGCATCCGTGTCGCGGCCCTGTGGCGGGGATGCAACTTGGGAACGGACTGTGGCCGGTTCTGCCCCGTACCCGGTACGACTGTGGCCGATACCGTGGTGTTGCGTGGAGTTGTATACTCCACCCCTTAGCTGGTGAGTGGAGTTCCGGCCGGAGACTAGGTGCCGGCGACTGCTACCTTTC
>JAGKTI010012610.1:0-23924 GCA_018397915.1 Birgus latro
ACATGGACTTAACGACATCGGCTTCCATATAGCAGTCTACGCTGTGTTGCTTCCATGTTTTCTCGCAGTGCATAGGAAGAAACTGCACATCTACTTTAATACTCACATGGACATACGTGTGTCTATCTTTAGTGCTGCCTTGTGATGGTTAACTTTTAAGCGATTGTTCTCAAAATCAAATCCTTTTGTTTGTCATAGCCTGAACATGTCCACCCGGCATCACTTCCACCTACTACAGCCAGCGTGTTCTGTCCCATCTCTCCGTCAGTACAAAGCCAAAACAGATCGATTCACGTTTCTAGCCATCTGTGGTGAGGGGGTAAAGGGCGGTCAGGAGAATTATAGGACGATGTTGGGGCGGGGGAGAGGTAGGAAGGATTACGGAGATTAGTATTTCAGGAGTGGAGAATTAAATAGACTAGCTGGATAGGAAAAACGAAGTACTTGGCTACACCAAGACACTTAATACACCCAGGAAAATGCAAGAAAACATACATACGTCACTTTTTTTTTTTTTTAACCAATTTGAGACAGGACAGGTTCATTCACCACAACTTAAACTTTACACACAAACACACACACACACACGTCCAGTAAACTATCGCCTGCATCGCTGTTGCAAGTGCAGATGTAAAAATTATTTTTACTAGAGCTTTAATTCATAAATCAATTTCCTCGTCAATCAGAAACTTTTAAACGATTTGAACTGATAATCAGATTATTTTAATGGGCATTAACATACAGACTTCAGTACAAATAGAAAGACAATAAAAAGAAAAAATGAAAGAAGTATTCAGAAATATACAGAAAGAACTGCCCAGCATTTGGCATAAGGGCCGCACGTTAGACACTGCACTGTGACCTTTACATGCCACCGATTGCCCTAAAAATCCATTTACTTTAATCATTCCGGACCCCTAACCCTTACACCGACCTTGGACAAAAACTGAATCATAACTGTTTCACCTGATCTTGTCTATGACTGACCTTGACCCAGCACTGCGACCTTGACCCTGACTGGTTGGTTTGAAAGCAGAGTTCCTTTGTTCTTGCTTTACTGTAAACCTTTCCTCGGAGCTTGGTCTAAGTGGGATAAAAATTGTTTATGTTGACCTTACCATTTATAGCAGACCTTTGACCATTGTTCGAAAAAATAACAGGTCTGCCCTTAGGTTGACTCACTTTCCTTCCCCAAGTTTGGTCTAGATCAGATGGAAACTTTTTTTTTTTTCAGATAAAAACTCACGGACCGCGTTTTGACCTTGCCTTATGACCTAGATCTTTATCTGACTTTTTTTTCTTTCAAAATCGAATCCCCTTGCTCTTACAGTACCTTTAATCTTTAACCTACTAAATTATTCAGACTATGCATACTTACTTCTTTATTCCCTAATTCTTGGAAAGAAGCCAATATCCATCCAATCCCGAAGAAGGAATGTTCCCCCGACCCCTCTGATTACAGACCAATAGCTATCATGCCTTCTCTTGGTAAAATACTTTAAATTGTACTGAATAAACACATAGTTAAACATATTGAATCCAACAACTGAATTAGTGATAGACAGTACGGATTTCGCCACGACAGATCCACCATTGATATACTCACATCACCCATCAATCAATTGACCATGATGGAGATACTCTTGCAGTAGCCCTTGAAATTTCTAAAGCTTTCGACAGAGTGTAGCACCGTTCCCTGCTGTCCAAACTCTCTTGCTATGGACTATGTCTTTTGTTCCTCCGATTTTCTCATATCTCAGCGACAGAAGGATAAAAGTAGAAGATGTATATTCCAATTTCCACTCATTTAACGCCGGCGTGCCACAAGGATCAGTTCTGGCTCCAGTCCTACTCCTAATTCATATTAATGCTCTCTTATCTGTCACCCATACTCCCACCCATTCATATGCAGATGATTCAACACTTCACAGTTCATTCACACATAAACACCCATCCACAAAGTTTAATATCTCTAACTCATAACTCAGTACAGCCACCTCCATAAATCAAGACTTATCTAGGATCACTGAATGGGAAAATAACCTTGTCTCATTTAATGCTAGTAAAACCAAATATATATAGTTTACTAATAGGCAGATATTACCAGATTCCTATATTACCTTCAGTGCTACTAATATTCCCATCTTCAAAAATATTGAAATTTTCGGTGTTTCACTTAACAATGCCCTCAGCTGGACCTCTCATGTCAAATCACTTGTTAAAACTGATTCAGTGAAATTTGGATTATTGTAGAGTTCATAGCTTCTTCACTGACGAGCAGTTAGCTGCAGTATATAAGAGTCATGTGTGCTCTCAGCTGGAATATTGCTCAGCCTTGTGGAATGGATGTGGAGAGGCTGCACTAAAACAACTAGACAAATTTCAGAACAAAGCCGTTAGAATTATTAATAACCCAGCTGTTACAAATAAACTACCTCCCCTGCATGTCAGGAGGAATGTTGCCTCCCTTGCATTAGTTTACAGATACTTTTGTGGCAAATGCTCAGACGAAGTTGCAGTCATTGTTCCTCCTCTCGATGCCTTCCCCTGTGCTACACGGGCATCTGGTAGCACTCATGACTGGAATTTCACACCGCCATATGGCAGACCTTCCGCCTATCAGAAATCTTTTATTCCCCGAACTGCATCCCTTTGGAACTCGCTTCCCCAGAGTTGTTTCCCCCAAAACTTCAACCTACAGCTGTTCAAGTCCAACTACTTTTTTTTTTTTATGGAAGACACCAGTAATCTGGTGTATGGGTTATTTATTTTTTTATTCATCTTCTTTTTCCTTTGTTCTGTTATTTAAAGAAAAAGTTTCATGTAAATAGATTAAAAACCAAGATAATCTTGCTAGGTTAATTTCTAACTTTCACCTGAGACCTTGGCTTTTAACTGATTATTCTTTTAAGAAAAAAGTTTGCTCCTTAGTTGACCCTCCACCCTTCCACTAACTTTAGTGAAGACAGGATCAAATCTGTTCGAATTATTTGTACACACACACACACACACACACACACACACACACACACACACACACACACACACACACACACACACACACACACACCAATGAAAACATAATATCCGCCCTTGTTTCATGAGAGCGGATGTAAATATGCTACATTTTTTCACTTGAATTTTGCGTTTTGAAACCATCAATCTCATCCTTAATATTGAAATGTCATCTTTGCTTGCTTTTTCACAGGCAACAGAAAGAACCATTAACCCTGAAATTTGTCATACATTTCGTGATGTTGAAATAAATGAAGAAAGAGTAAAGTGCTCGTTCTTGAGTGAGGTCATGCTCAGTGCGATTTGCTGGTAAGGCGTGGGAAAGTTGAGGTGGTGAGGAATTTTAAGTACCTGGGTGCAGGGATAGAAGAGAAAGGTAAATGTGCAAATGCAGTGGAAAGCCAGAGTGGCAGTGGGAAAGAAAGTAATTTGTTCTACGAAGTCCTTGATAGAAAAACATCTCTGAGTCTTGGGGCTGCAAGAATAATGCATGAAAGAGTTTTATTGCCCACATTAGTTGATGGATGTGCAAGTTTAGTGGGGTGATACTGCAAAGTTTTGAGTTAGACCAGTGAAGAAAGAGTTACTGAAGAATGTGTGTGGAGTACTGAGAGTGGGTAGGATAATAATTAATGTGATTCGTAAAAATGTGGAGTAAGGAAGTCTGAAGATATTGTGGGTGAATAACAGTGTGCTTAGATGGTACTGGCATGGTCATATACAGAAGCGAAAAAAAACAGGGTGGTAAAACAGGTGTATACGAATGAGTCTGAACGTAAGAGGAGGCATGGTGGGCCACGAAAAAGGTGGATAGGTATGGTAAATCATTGTCTGAGAGAACGAGCTATGGAGGTACGGAACTGAGAAGGGATCAGACTAGTTGGAGTAATTTTGTATAAAGGAGCACATGACAAGGGTTTTATATCTTTTTTTTTTCCGCTTGTGAGTCATCGTACTGATTCTGTTTAGTAAGTGATATGAAAGGCACATGTGTGGATATTTATGCCTGTGAGGTGGATTTAGGATTTTGGGGCTTGAGCTGTGAGTGAATAAGTGTGTGGCCTTTTCGTGTGTGCTGTTGATTAGCTCTACCTTTATCATGTGTATCTTTGCTCTTGGTGGTTTGTGGATCTTACCTAGTCATATCTTTGGGTGGGAAAAGAGGGGGAATGATGATGATGATGATGATGATGAATTAAGATGTGTTTGATAAGCTCCAGACGGGAAAATGATCGTTCTGCTAATGTACCGCTTACAGGCTGGGTAAGAAGGGGCACAAAGGCTATGTATATTAGGGTGGTCCAAAAAACTAAAGTCCACAAAATTTCTGGTGCTTAGTGTTTGTTTACCAGCCCGAGAAAATACTTTATGTAAAATTACACGTCTTTACACCTTAATTCAGGGTATGTACAAGTGGACCGACATTGTTGATTTTCTGATGCTTTCTCTCTAAAACTGAACGTGCTCCTGAAATTTGATACATGGTAAACATTTGCTAAATTTTTTATCAAGTGGTGTTCGTGTCATCCATAATGTGAGGCGAATAAAAGAACAAAAAGACGACAAGCACATATTACATGTGAATAGCCTTGTTCGCGTTGGGATACTGACGTCGATGTGTGGCGATAACCTGAAGCAGGAACTGCTTTCGATATCCACATTTTATAATTGAAGAGTTGTAGTCCTGAATACGTTTCACCTCTCTTTCGGCAACATCGTTCGCCACGTTCATCTCATAGAATTTCCTTCGAGTGTAGGAAATGTGGATCATCATTTCATTAGTTTGGATCTTTGGAGACGAATCCAGAACCCAGTAGCGTGGTTCAAAAGAACCGTTTGTTTTTTGCATGCGCTAGCATTTTCAGCTCAAGAGATGGAATTTTCTCTTCGATCACCTCCAGTTTCTTTGGTGGTTCCTTCTCTTCTTCCTCTCTCCGCATAGTCTGAAGGAATTCTTATTTCTCATCATATGAAACACCATCACTGAACAGAGTCAGAGCTACTAACTCTTTGTTCAAGTACCACACATGTCGCTGGAAAGCTTTTGTGGTTGCTGTTCCAACTGCTTCATCTATCTTCTTCCCATAGTAATGAAGCTGTTTGGGGAAAGATATATAATTACTCGGAGCTTCAAACAGTTCATGGGCCCTGAACCACAATGGACCATAGATAAGAGTAACAAACAGAGCCATGATGTGAATCAACATTTTCTCCTTAGCAGTCAGCTGGAATTGGTGTTGAAACATAAATATGTGGAGATAGTACATCCAGCTGGCATGGTGTACAAGGCCGGGCTGTCCAAAACAAATCCCTTGGAGAGGAGTCCCACCCAAGAAGATTACACAGAGCTCCATTAGTCGGAGACAGTCGTCCTTGGGCTGAGTCTGCTTGAGAGCACCCACGTAATAGTCGCGAATGTTTTGCACCCATAAAGAATTTTCCTTCAATACAGTACTGATATGACTGCTTCGCATCTGGAAATCGAACTGGTTGATTTGATGCCACTGTTTCTTAAACCATTCGAATAAGAGATCAGGACCGTTTGAGGACCCATGAACTGTTTTGAAGACCTCTTTGGGAACAACCTCCAAGATGTGTCTGCTAGGAAAGTAAAGGGGATTTCTTCCTCACCGATCGTTGATCAATTTTTAAGCTCCACGAACACGACCTGTGTTGGCAGCAGTTGTATCGAAGCATATAGCAAAAACTCGGTCGACAGTGTTCCACTCCTTCAGGGTATCCACTACGGCATAACTTGCACCATTCGTGTTCCAGATGATAGTTGTGGAACGCCCAACAGTTGGACTTTTTCTCCTAAAGAAGATACATTCTTCCCTGACATCGGTACTGATAGCCATTCAACAGATTCGTTTCCTGTCAGAGATGGAAGGAGTTTACTATCCCAATGGACTACAATTCCAGTTTTAGCTGCTGAGGCTTCGACGCCATGCTTCGTAGAAGCGATATATATTTCACGACATCTGATGCGGGCTCTTCTGACTTAGGACGGGCTTATTGGCAGCTCCTTCACGTTTATTTCAAGATCTGCTGAAGTAGCTGTCACAGTGTGAACGGCCTGTCGGTCACTTGTGTCGGTTCTGTCCATGGCAGCAGTGAGATGTCAGGAAAGTAAGTTTCCAGCTTTGTTCCCAGGTGACGGATGAAAAGTAGCAGTTGATGGGGCAGGAATCGTAAAATCTGAATCCATTTCGACTCGAGGCTACATTTGACATGTGTCCATCATCATCAAAGCTGCTGGCTGACTTCAAGAGTACGTTTCTAGCTCTTCACACATCTGCTTCCTTGCTTATACCCCTCGCATTTTAACTTGCTCCTTTTGATACATCTGCTTCATTTTCCTCATAGCTAGGGCTTTATCAGGCTGTCCCATTTGAAACTTACATTTTCCTTCTTGATCCTTTACGAAAAGCAGGTCTTCCACCAGCCGAATCAGTTTTTAAGCATCATGATACTTGATGTTGAACAGATTCTCAAGATTTTTTTGTGAACTCCTCTTTCTGCGTCTGTAGCTGATTGTTCCTGGTAGATCCCGTCTTCAACTTCTCCCAAGTGATCAAAATTCCATTTAAGGTTGTTTTGATATTCCGCTCCTCTTGCGTGGGGATTCGAGCCGTTTTCTAGATATCCATTGTCTCCTTCACCACCGTATTGATGCACTACTTTTTTGCAGGTATTGGTGTTCTAGCTTCAGGTGATGGAAATAACACTGAAAAACCTGTCTTAGAGGAGGTAGACTTGACTTTGGGATGACGTTAATCGTACTTCCTGTAAGGTAGATAGCTGTTTTCTTACGTAACATAGTCGCCATTATTTCAGTCTGTGTGAAAACAAAATTTGATGAAAAATACATGATGCCATGCTACAAATGAAGTACACATGCGTACTGATTAAATAAACGTATGTAACTGATATGTAAGGCACCAATTAATGATACTAATTCACGTGAACCAGTATGCATGACAGACGAGACTCAACTGAGCACCACTAGACACACTTTTCGGGCTACTTCACCCGAGCCGAAAGACTGAGCCAAGCAGCTAGGAAGTTGCTGTGTCATACAGTTGCCAGATCGTATGATGGTTTAGCAGAGTTGCCAAATATATATATCCTCTGCGTATACTGAGAAAATTTTTGTAGGGTCATATTGTGTCTTGCAATACCGAACTCTTACTGCAGGACATGAATTTCGGCTAATGTATGCATACCCTAAATATCAATAGATTTGAGGAAAAAAATCACCCGAAGCGTTTTTCCACCCAGTAAGTGTAGTTGATGAAAAAAAAAAAAATCTTGTATATAAACAGGACCACCCTCATACATATACAGTATCATGGAAACTTGATAATTGAGTGTAGTGTTTAAATGTGAAGATGGTTACTAACTCAGTGATTTTTTAATATATAATTTCTGTAGAACAGTAATTGAAAATATAATAAATGTGTAGAAAAATTCGTTAGAAAATTCATTTGGGTACATGCTCAACAAAGCTGCTACGTTAATATCTCATCAGTTATTCTCTCTTTGAACAGGAACTCAGGTGCTAGGCTATACAGCAAATCTTTCTTGTTTATTTCACATCACTGAATCGGCAGTTGTGAAAATATAATGTTAGTATTTGCAATGAACACATTGTTCAGACGAACTCTTGAGGCTTTCATCAGTTACCTCAGTGCACTTTTCCCAAGTTTTACAAGTGAGTGTGTTCACGACACACCTTGCACACCCTACATGGCAGAAGCTGATTTCTCTCTTTAGATAACAAAACGGAGGAAAGAAAAACAAATTAATAAAAAAATAATAATAAATACACCAGATTACAAATGTCCTCTATTCATTAAAAATCTGTGACAACTGGAGTTGAACAGCTGTAAGTTGAAGTTTGGGGGGAAACAACTGTGAGGAAGCGAGTTCCAGGGAGATGCAGTTCGAGAAATAAAAGGTTTCTGATAGGCGGAAGTTCTGCAATCTAGCAGTGTGTCGGTCCAGTCATGAGAGCTACTAGATGTCCGTGTAGCGCGGGGGAAGGCATGTAGAGGTGGCACAATGAATGCAACTTCGTCTGAGCATTTGGTATAAAAATATCGGCAAAATAATACACGGGAGGCAACATTCCTTCTTACCTGTATGGAAGGTAGTTTATTTTTAACAGCAGGGCTATTAAACATTCTATTAGATTTGTTCTGAATTTTTTGCAGTTGTTTTAGTGCAACCTCTCCACATTCATTCCACAAGGGTGAGCAATATTCCAACCGAGGGCGCACAAGACTCCTCGTCAGTGAAGAAGCTACGATCTCTGTACAATAATCCATGTTTCTTTAAGGCGGGTTTTAGCATGTAATCTGACATGAGAAGTCCAGCTGAGGGCATTGTTAAATGAAACACCGTCTCATATTATCCGATGCTAGGATACTGTAATCCGGAAATTTTAAGGATAAATGATCACTACACTAGGTTATACTGTGTCATGGTGTAATTAAGAAAACTCTTGTTATATATCTCTTGGATATATGCTTTAGATGCACATAACTCACTCCAGCTGATTCCTGAAATCACTAAATCTCCAGATATTCTATAATAACACATCAATATAAAGGTCATGGAGATATTATTGTAAACCAAAAAATATATATATTTTTTAAAACATACAAACACACCCATGTTTGTTGGCCAAAACACGGTATTTATATATGTTGAAAATAACGTTTTCAGGTGAAAATAACCCTAATGAATAATAAACCGTAACAGTTTTATGCTGATATTCCTATCAGTTGATTTTTAATGAATATTTTTATAATTTCCTCATTTTTTTTTACGATTATTTCCTGGAACGAAAGCTGTAAAAGGTAAATAAATATAATATTAGCCTCTAAATAAAATGTAAACACTCACCAATCCAACGAGGTCAGTGTTGCTTGAGTAACTTGTGAGGGGGGCGGGAGGAGAGGAGGTTAATTGTGTAGGAGGTGGTCATCTGGGTTCGCCTGCGGTCGCTGTACTGCAGTGAAGATCTCGAAGAAGGCCATGTGTGTTTGTGGAATGTACTTGACTAAATCCTTGATGTCCTTGAGTTTGTATTGGGTAAGCAGAACACCACTGGGATTCTTTATAGCAGTGGTTCCCAAACTTTTATGTCTCCTTTCCGCTTTTCCAACCACGTTCTCACTTGTGGACCCCTACAACAAAATAGGTCGAGCTAGCAAAATTGATAGCGGCTATTTCCGCAACAAATACGTACATTCATATGTCACACGCCATGCACTGTATGCTGCTTAAACCGCATGTTTATGAAAACAAGAGGCATTAAGTTCAGCACACTATTTTTTAAGTAAAATACATAGCAAAAATATTGCTATAAAAAATACTTAATTTTATACTTGACTGCATGTCTCTTAATTGCAACAGAATTAAAATGTAAAAATATGTAGAATCCCTATGGACCCCTTGAAATTTGGGGTCCATGGACCCCCAGTTGGGAACCACTGCTTTACAGGCAGGTGAATGTTATTTAGGTTGAAAAGTGAAGCATCATACTCCTCTGACCGACCCTTTTGCAACTTCATGAACACAGGCATATGTAAGTCCCCATAACCTGCTTGAAACTTGATTCCAGCCATGTTAGTGTTCTGCACAATGAACTTCCTTGCATCCTTGAAGCCAGTTCCCTCCTGTGACATTTTGGTGACATTATTTTGTAGCACACTGTAGTCGAGGAAAGTCTTGGGTCATGGTAGCAACACGGACTGGCCTAGTTTTCCTGCATTCTTTTATGAACTTTATGTAATGTGGAGTTGTATAAATTTCATGACCTTTCATTTTAATTTCTAGATTACCAAAATTGCGGTCACAGGGAAGACATGAGTGTCTTGGCTCCATAAAAAATTGTTCCACTGCCGAAAATTTGTTGCCATGCATCCACCTCAGGTAAAATAGCACTATATTCATATTTTTCTTTTGTCCTCCACAATTATCACTGAACACTACTAGTTTGTTGATCTCATTTGCTACATAATGTTTTACATAATGCTGCAGGAAACTACACACTTCAATGGAACCGCTTCTGGTCTGTGTTTCGTTCCACACATAAAAATATGCCTTATTTGTTTTTAGGTTGTGCACACGGAAGTTGTAAGTCCATAGTTTTCCTTTGTAATACTGAGCACTAGAACTAAGCCGCGGTGATGCAAGAGTTTGCTGGAGGTCAATGGCTATTGCGGCAACAGCAGGGTTCTTGTCAGTCTTGTATGTCTTCTTAACATTATGTAAAACCTTTGCATGTGCTAGGGGCATCGTTCTTTCCACTCGCATTTCAGTAATCTGGTCATCGTCTTGTCCTGGTTTCAACTTCTCCAGTTTCACTTTGTAGGCATCACAACAGCTACATGTGTCAGATTTTGGGGGTTCAACTCCAATACTGAACTCTTCAAAAATCTTGGAGAACACAAACAGTGACACTTTAAGGTTTTCTTGGTGTCTGGTTCTTAATTCCTCCACATACGCCTCGTACACCGATGCAACACTCGACCCAGGTGGCAGGTACACACGTTTAGGGCTCTTAGCTCGAGAACAATGCGACCTACAAGTGAAAATGTACCAGTGCTAGAGGCGGCCCTTTTTGCCATCACATTACGCACACGGTTTTCAGACACCGCATGAATGCTCAAAACAGACTTCATACACGCAACCACAGGGACATTGTTCACCAAAACAGAATATTCTCTGCTTACTTTCCTTCTACTTTTATGGCATTTAACTACTCTCTTCGTATCCACTTCTCTCACACGACTGTACAAGTAATGTGACGGTGCATCAAAGTCTTGCAACCCACAGTAATTAGCAAAAATTATCTTCACATTCTCAGGGCCTGTTTTATCTTAGTGGCTTCTCTGTACAATCACAAGGCGGGCCAACAACACGAGCTTCAACAAGTTTCTTGGTTTTCCCACTCAAGTACGCTTCACCACTATTTCTTTTCTTAATTTTAACGTCCTGTTCCCATGTTTCCGGCCTCGTTGGTTGCTTTCTCGGTTAAATCAGGTCTTCACCATCACTCACCGAACTGCTGAGGCCCATTTTGATGCGTAAACCCTCGCAAAATCACTGAAAAATCAGAGTTTAAAGGTACATCCACCCACTCGCTAGAACAGCGCGTGACTAATGCGTCACAGGAGAGTAGGTAGCGATGGAAATTCTCGGACCCGAGGTTATCGTACAGCGCGGCCAAAATTATAGTATTCTTGCTACGGTTATCGTACAATCATATATTTTATAAAAATTACGCACAGTTCTGCCATTTAGTGCTTAAATACCATTATTATAATTTGCCTCCACATAGTAAAAATATAAAAAGATGAATTACCTTAGCTTAATACCATATGATTTCTTGGCTGATAGGCTATATGGAAGAATGCTGCCTGACCCTGTGCGCTGTTTTTGAGTTGAGGATTCAGCAATGGTTGTAGCCAATGAAAACTATAAATTTTCTCATGATGATATTTTCATTACTATTGGTCTAGCGTCAGCAAAAGCTGACTATCAGAAGAGCTAACACGTCACTTATGAGGTCACGACTCTGCCTCATGACCTCAGTTTTCTGTTTCTTTACGGTAAGGTGACCCTAACCAATGAGAAGCTAGCTTTATGCTGGTTTACATCCTTACTTCGTTACTATTGGCTCTTTCTCCGGCAAAACTAGACTATTTGACAGAGCTTAATCCCCCGACCCCTCATACGGTCACACCATCCCTGAGTCCTCCTCTCCCTCCTCCCCTGTCCACCAGCATCTCTCTCCTTCCAAGCAAAGGCATATCCCCCCACGCCACCGACCTTTTTCCCTCCCATGTCCACCTTTCTCTCCTCTAGTCCTTTCCCCCCACCTTACTTCTTTACCTCCTTGGCAGTTGATAAGCTTATAACGACCCGTCCTCGGGCTCGGGCCCAAGCCCAGGACACTCAAGCACGGCTCAAACACTTGTATTTCAAAATTAATGTTTTTTAACCCTTACCGCAGGGTTGTCGGAGGCGCGCCGTGCTCATCCCGCGGGGCAAATCCGCGCTCCGACTGACTTTTTAAAAATATTTGCCAAAAATCAGTTATTAGTCCTAGAATATTATAATTAAATATGCAAATGGCACATACCTTCAGCTTTCTCCTGGGATTTTTATTTTAGCACCCGTCGACTACCGCAGGACTTGTGGAGACTTCTGAAGTTGGGTAACTAAGTCTTCACTTTACACTTCCCAACTTCCCCGTAATATGAATACGACTGCCAGATATTAACACTAGAAACATTATTCAATGATTTCCAAGTAGTCTGGAATCCATACTAAAAAAAAAAAAAAACTGAAAGCAATGTAAAATACGAGCGTGTACGAGCCTCCCACTCGCGCTAATTCGCAGCTCGTATTGTCATATCTTATTCATATACACACCCACACTTTATTATTTCTAGTACCTTATTACACTTATATATATTTACGGTCCTTTACCGCTTCCCACACGATGTTTAGTAGGGGTAAAGGTCACAGGGCCTTTTATAATGGGTGCAAAAGCGGCAGAAATGGAGGGGCGCGACTGCGACGCGCCTCCCTCTTGAAGGACGGCAGTGAACTGATATGTACGTATCTCGGTAGCCAAGAGTTGAAAATGTCAGCTGCTAATGTATATGCTAAGAAATAAGTCATAGGAAATCTAGACAATACATAATAAATTAGGTAGTTCCAGGTGAATATAAATATCACTCAGGCTTCTCCCTTCCTTTCTTATATACATTGATATTACGAGAATAGCTTATTCGGCATATATCACGGGGAAAAAAAGCAAGGGAAATTAGCGAACGAGTGCAGGTTGGATGGTGCCAAGTGATAATTAGCCAATTCCAGGTGTATGGCACTGTCAATTACCTTATTTATTTTATATATTATTTGGTATAAGAATAGGGCATAGGGCTCATTTCAATGGATGAAAACAGTGGAAAAATCCGGGGAAGATTTACGTAGCGCAGAGCGGCCGAGCAGACGACACGAGAGGGTAATGGAGGGGAGGTAGGGAGGGGAGTCTAGAATGGGGGAAAATGGCTAAATTGTCAACAATGGATGGGAGTACCGATGACATTAGCAGCTCTGACTATTGTTGGACATTGGCAGTGCTGATAGATAATACAAGTCACCACCTGAAAGCCCAGGCGAATTAAAAACAACACAAAATCACAAAAGAGACGCCCCGCGGTATGATCCATTGTGCCTGTGTCACGGAAGTGACGGCCCGCGGTTAAGGGGTTACTAAAATAAGGGATTTTTAGTACTTTCACATGTTATTATAGTACATCGTACACAGCACTGGAATTATAGTAGAAATACGATATTTACAGTACAATTTCTGCATTAGTAGGCGGCGCGTGATTGGTCGCGCGGGCTGGGCAAAATAAAAGGGTGTGCTATGCATCCTCTCATTGGGTCACGGCGCCTGCCAGTTACGCCTCTGTGATGCCTGGACTTCTGACTTACCAGTTGGGTTTGGGGGGCAAAAATAAGGGACGCTCACCCTTTTTTACACCTGTCAGATGGTCACTTTTCCTTTGACTGGTTATACCACGTGATACGGGATGGGATGAAGAACCAGTAGCCTATAACTCAAAATGGCCGACTGTGTCACTCACGTCCCTGTGCCGCTCACTGCATTGATTATGGTAGTGAAGAATAATAAATATTCTAAATAATGAGCCATGTTACAAGGAGAAGTTATTCCAACGTCCAAAAATCCATATCAGCTGCCCCAAGTTTCTTATATCTGATTATGTTAGTTCTGTGAGAGAAAGAAAAGAAAGAAGAGGGTTCTTACGGGATATTCATGTAAAATGGCATAATAACCACGCCACAAGTCGGAAAATAATCCTTCACTCGTTAAATCCAGGGGCGGATCCAGGGGGAGAGGACAGCGATCCCCCCTCCTCCTCCCGAAGATTGTATCACGCCTAAATATCGTACCTACTGGTAAATATATAGTATCACAAAATTAATAAATGAAATCTATATAGTAAATATAAAGGTTAATAAAAAGTAAATAAAAAAATATGAGTATGTATATATGATGATTACAAACGAAAGGCTGAAATTAGGGCTAACGTATGGGGTAGGGTAATTCCGCTGGATACTCCATTTGCTCAGCTCACGCGTTCAGAACTTGTCCGCTCCACTGGCATAGTAAGACATGCATACCTCGATCTCGTAAGAGCGAAGACCTCAGTCCCGTCCGACTGTCCGGGCCGTCCAGTCTGTCCCAGTCGACCCATAGGCCAGAGCCTTCAAACAAAGCAAAGCAATGGTAAGTCAGTTTCCTCAATATCCAAGATTAATCTTGCTTGAATTGCTTGCAGTGCTTCAATATATCTGTTGGTCTATATGTAGTACCATAATTTTAAGTGTAGTATAAGCTAGTATTGTAAATGTAATCTTAAGCTTAAGTATTGTTGTAAATATAGTCTGTACAGTTCAGTTTTAGCCATTAAGTTGTATATTTAAGTTTAGTCTTAGTTGATATTCATAATGTAACTATGAGTCTAATATTGATAGGACTAAGTCGAGAATGTGATTAACTTTTATACATATGGATCAGCCGTTTTCAACGAAGGCGAATAACCGCGTAAGTTTTAGTAGGAATCAACAGTCGTAAATGTCTTCCTTCATACTCTGATCTAGAGATTTACATGACAATGTTAACTGTGCTCCCCTTCTGGACTATGTAATGGTGAAGTGGGAGTTGTCTGAGGTATGATTGTTGATGATGTCGTTGGTGAAGCGGGAAATTTATGTTATTGGCATCATGCTGTCAGTCATCGTTAAGCCCATAAAACGGCATGGGGATAGATCTTTCGGATTCCCACTTGTTTTGGCTTCGTTATGATTAGAGTTTCTGTACACCTATTACAAAATTTTAAACATCGTGTCATTTTTCTACGTATGTCGAGTGCAAACGTATTTTTCGTATTCTTTGGAAATCTTAAAAGAGACATTAATAATGCGAGGTAATCAGTTAAAGTTCTAGCCAATTCCCGATACTGTGATATTTGAGTATAAAAGCCATGGAGCAGCCCCTACTAGAGGGCTAACATATGGCCCGGCCCCTTCCACTTAAACGAAGGGGAAATCTTAAACAAACAAACCCTACTAGAAGGCCGGGGTTCCTCTACAGGAGGAAGATATCTTCAAACAACAACAACCCAAGCCGCCAGATACCTGCTCCTCTCCCTATCGTTCACAGGTTAGTGCCAAACTCTCCCGCCCACCTTTCTTACTCGTGTAATATGTCTTCATATACATTAGTGAGTTAAATTAGTGATATTTCCCCTGATCCCTCTTGTATTGAATAATGAGATTGCTGCTCCTCTTCCTATCGTTCACAGGTCGAGTTCTCGCCACTGCCTAACGTCTGTTCACACTAAATCCCCCCCCCCTTTTTCTTACTTCATGTATAATGTGTTTCATTTGTATATAACTTTTGATTTATTGTGCTTATTTAGTCTTAAGTGACTAATCCTTGGTGTTAATGTTTTTAAGTTTCTTCCCGAAGGATCTGTCAGAAACCGCGGGATTACTAAATGCACGTGTATCAGCATCATTTGAATATTAATTTAGTTTGTGAAGATTCATATTCCTGGAGATATAGATCCTGATTATACTTTGCTTGTTCATTGACAGTTCGACGAGTAATCTGTCTTTCAGCTCTTAATACTTAGTAATTCTTGGGTTAAGCCATTTCGAGTTTAAATTTTGCTATCCTCTAAGGAGTGGTACAGACGAGATTGAGTGGCCCGCAAAAGGTACTAATATCTACCTGCTCACGCACTGTCAATAAGATCACGCTACTCCATTTCCCATAATCTCTAAGGTTCTGATCGTTATGCTGGTGACTAATTTCCCATCATTACACTGGCGACATAAAATTCTCAGCATTACATATATACAGAATATCGCTGAAAATCTGCTATGCTTTCACCATCTCTGTAGACTCTGTTGATTCTCGTTTGTGGTTTGCTGCCGTGTACCGTTTTGTATGATTTTTTACTTTTGATATTTAGGTAGTAGCTTCTAGTCTAACATTTAAACTAACATCATGGAAAACTTCATTATACGAGAATACCACAAAGTAATAAAAGAAACGGTGACCCTGCAAATGAGACACTGGGTAATTATAATTTGAGGTAAAATATGCAAAATGTTCATAACTTAATTATATATTGTTTTGAGAGTATATGTTAAATCAAAAATGCAATATAGTACTTCAAATGGTATTCTTATCTTTGCAGGCTACTCATAAAAAGTCTGAGAAGAAACGGAAGCAGACAACTATAGATAATTTTTTCACCAGGCCTTCTGGCTCTAAGAAAGCAAACCTTACTGAGAGTTCAAGTATTGCTACACATTCTTAGAATGTACAAGACATCCCTAGCGAATCAACACACACTTTTTCAAGAATCAGAGCAGCCACAGAAAGAAAAACCTTCTAATGAATCTAACAATTAGTGCCAATATTAGCCAAACAAGTCCTTCAGTTGCCCCATCCACTAGTGTTTGTAGCGTTTCTTGTAATGACACTGGTTTCTGTTGACAAACGCGAGCACATCTATTAGAAAGCCCATGGAAACCCACCAGCAAATTATAGTTTTCCATGTTCCACACACTTGAAAAGTGGAAAAGAAGAGAAGAGGTATATTAGGAATGAAAACCACCTAATGAAGTATACATGGTTAGTATAGTCCCCTTCTCAACAAGGGCTCTGTTGTAAGTACAGTATTGTCCACTTTCTCTAACGGAAAGTTGGTGGATATCAAAAGAATGTACACCTGAAGAAACTTGTCACAGAACCTTTAAGAAAATATGCAAAACTCTTCGATAAGGATGGAGACTTAGAATCACACCAGAATAAAAGTTATCACAAACATGCTGTAAGTGCTGCTGTAGATTTCTTACAGACTTACCGAAACCAAGAATTAGATGTACAAAATCAGGTCAGCACTCTCAGTTTGATTCAAGTACAGGAAAACATGGAGAGATTAAAGCCAGTAGTTGATACATTCATCTTTCTAGGTCGTCAAAACATTCTTTTTCATGGACATAGAGATGATGGCTAACTTATGTGAACTGATGCTGACAACACAGGCAATGAAGGTAATTTTAGAGAATTGCTGCGATTTCGTGTTAGAGCTGGGGACAAACAACTGGAGAAACATCTAAGTTCATGAAGTGCACGAGCAACATACATAAGAATAACTGTACAAAATGAGAAATTCATGTGCTGTGGAAAAGGAATACTGTCTGTAATTTTTAAGAGAGTCAGCCGGTCAGGACTCTGTAGTGTCATGTTTGATTACAGATTTTGCTTATCAGTCACAGCAGAGTATTGCCTTGCATTACGTAGATATTCAATCATAATCAGTTAGGGAAAATTTTGTTGGATTCATTGACCCTCGCATGCAGAAAAATATCACAGAAGAAACTACAAAAGAGCCCTCTCTAACCGGAGAAGACACTGGAAAAACTGTTCTGCAGTTTCCAAGAGAAAATTCGTTGGACCAAAGTACACTGTGTCGGAATTGCAACTGACGGATGTTCAGTTATGGTTTCTGAAGTACGTGGAACTATTGCTGCGATAAAAGTTGCGGCTCCACGTGCGGTGCTTTGTCCATGTTTCAGTCAGTCCTTAAACCTCTCCATCTCTAGGTCATTAAGTGCAGTCAGTCAGAAATGCAGTAGGTGTCATGAAGGAAGTCATTAGCCTTTGCTTTGCCTCCTCAAAAAGAAATCATGTTCTTAGAAAGACTCTCGGACAGGCATACGTGAAATAAGATGGTTAGAAAGACATGATTGTGCTCCAGTTTTGTCGAAGCTTACCTAAGCTGAGAATGCCGATTGGAAAGAATCTGTTACTGCAGGCAAAGCAAAGTCTTTGCTTCTGGCAGTTTGTGACAATGAGTTTATAATCACAATTGCATGTCAGTCGGATGTCTTACCAAGCACTCTTCCATTGAGTCAGCTTCTCCAAAAGAAAATCTTGATGTCCAAAATGCCAAAAGCATCATGGAAGTACAAAAAGCCAAATCATGACATTCCTTCAGGAGGCTGATGGTTTACGCCTGAATTAGCGAATTAGAAGTCCATGTTGCTGAACTGCGCAGGCCTCGAGTAGGTAGAGTTAATGGTCATGATGTGGATATCTTTGCCTATTATAGATTGTTTACATTCCATTGTTGGACTGTGTGATACTGGTCTTACAAACATGGCTTCCAGAAGAGACATAGCGGGTTTATGATTTATCTATCTGTACACCTATTGTAATTTTGGAGAAAAGAGAGAAGAAAATGAAACTTTGGAAATGACTGAGAGTATTTCAAGCCGATATTGCAGTCTTCTAAGAGTGACTTACATACTTTAAGATCGAAACTTGAAGGTGAGCTGTATGTTTGGAGGAAACATTTTCTTCAGGAAAAAGAGAAAAGTTTAAATATTCCAAAATCAACAATGGATGCATTAATGTGTTGTGATAAAGATTTATTTCCTTCCATTAGTGCACTTCTGCAGATTATTATGACGCTACCCGTAAGTGTTGCTAGTGATGAAAGAACTTTTTCAGTGTTAAGGAGACTAAAAACATGGGTACGCTCTAGTATGTGTGCAGAGCGTCTTACTGGATTGGCACTTCTCCTCACACATGCAGACACTCCTGTAGACACTGATCAAGTAATAAACAGATACCAGAAAACAGGAAAGCATAGGTCACTCTTTTCACTGTGATGTTGAATCTTGACATATAACTGACAGAAAAACTTGACATTGCAGTCTACCAACAAAACGTAACAACATAACACAGTCCTACCTTGTACAAAGTCATTCATGACTGAAAATCTAATGCCTTTTGTACTGAAGGACCTAATATCCTATTATATAATTTCATGAATAAATTGTAAAAGTACGAAAGTCAAACAATAATTTCATTAATATACCATTTTTGAAATTACTTAAAATTAGTTTAGAGTAGGAGAATTATTCCTATGTACTTTCTTTTGTGAAACACTTTTCTCGTAAAATACATTTTGAAAATATTGTTACAAGCATGTTATCGAATTTGTCAGTTGATTATCCAAATAATGTGATTTGTTTAATAAATTTTCTATTTTTTTTTGGCATATAAATTTCTTCTGCCCATATTACAATAATTTCTGTGTATATAGACGTGAAATATAAACCAGAATCTATTTTCAGTATATTAAAAAAAAAACTTTCATTATTATACTTCCAAATGCCTGTTTTAGTAGTAAACGGTATTCTAATATAATGTGTATAGAGCCATCGAAATTACTTAACCATATTGAAATTAAAAAAAAAAAGAAAAAATCTCCTGGGGGCTCACAGCGCCAACTCCCTCCCCCCCCCCAAAAAAAAAAGTCCTGGATCCTCCCTTGGTTAAATCTTGAGCAGTATCTACACATACAGCATAAATTTATATCTTATCGTTGTGAGAGTATTATAACCTTAAGAATAATATATTTTCCAAACTTTTGAACATCAGTGCCCACAGCAAGGTTGCATAGTAGGAGAATTTGTCAGAGGTGAAATATGAAATTTAATATTTTTGGCAACTATAATGGTGTTAAAGGTAGGGGTCTGCATTTGCAACTCTTATTCTCGGTCACGTTTTGGAGTAATGCTCTCGGGTGAACACTCTTCCTGATAACAAATATTTCAGTTTATTTTAGTTACTCTACATCTTAACTGTAATGATAACAGAATATAGACTCACCTAGTGCACTGTGGTTTTGTTTGGTCTTTGGAAGTCGATGTGGGTTTTACCTGGAACTGGCTATGATTATGACTCCCACCCTCATGGTAACTCATAATCCTACCAACAGCCAGTCACTTCCATTTACTTAAACCCTGAGGACTGGGTTTGGTTGCCAAGGTAGCCAAACTGATTACGGCATAAGGCAGTTAATCCAAAAGCCCGCCCTACACTCTTCCACACCTCTGTCCTCACGAGGTGTGTGCATTAATTGGAGACATTCTTCTCGTTTCAGACTACTTAACATTTGCGTTGACACATGAGGAAGAACTCATAGAGCGCATACCTCCTCCAACGTCAGTAAAATTTACAATTTACCTCTGCATTTCCTCTTTCCTGCCAGGCGAAGACTTTCGCGGTCTAACATAGTCAATTAATGTTCTTTTCCCTGTTACACAGTTTCGGAGTGCATGCCTCCGCCAACGTCAATAAAATTGATGATTTACTCCTGCAACTAGGTCAGGATTCACTTCAAAATCTAAGCTACTGTCCCTTGATTCACTGTCCACTTATCCACCAGATTTCAGTGAAATCCGATGACAAATTTTTGAGGAATCATGTACACAAACAAAGGTGAATACACTCCCGTCCAACGTCGTTGGCAGAAATAATCATTCATTTCTCTCTTCCAGTCATCATTCGTCAAGGTTCCATCTTCCTTTTTCGCTTAACTGCCTTGAATCCTCACACAACGCCACCAGATCATGCCTTCTTCCCCTTAATTACCTTTACATCACACGTTGGTAATCCTGACAGCTCTAATGTGATATTTGCTGGGAAGGCACAGGATCCGGTTCCAAATCTTTTGCATCTAGTTCTGGCTAGTCACTTTGAGTCCACGCAACCCCTTCCCTCATATATCTCAGTGACATGCAGCGATTGTCAGGATATACAGTAGTAGTATTTTTCCACACTCTCCGTGATGGGAAGGACAGAGGTCGGAAATCTGTGTGAAGTCTTGTGAAACGTCTGAGTTTGGACACTGGTTCTGGGTTGCAGTCAGTCTTTTCTTAAGAATGAATGGCTTTCTGTCTCAGGCAGTACTTTGATTTTCCCTGGAATGATTATTGCTTCCATGACTGAGGGCCATTTGAAAGTACCCTGCACATTACGGAGGTTATTCTCTTGGGCTTGGAAGCATGTATTCCCTCCTCTTATCCTGTGGCTAACGCAAAAAAAAAAAAAAAAAATGAGTTGAACGTGTTTTTTCTAATAATGTCCAAAACAAGGAGAAGGCCTAGTACTGGAGCTAACCTACGCCTGAATCTCATCTCTTATTTATGTTTCTACTTAGAATCGAGCTACGAGTAAATCTGTTCTTGTCTCTGCTAAGAATAAATTCATTTGTATTGATTGTTCTGAACTTTCAAACTCAGATTCTTCTCACTCCTTCTGACACCATACAAAAACTCCTTATATCTGTACATCAGCATCCATCCCGGCTTTTTTTTTTTTTTTTCTGATCGCTGTTCAGCTGTTTCTTCTGCTGATAAAACAGAACTCTTCACGCAGACTTACTCCTCCAGTTCCACCTTAGACGATTCCGGTGCTGTTCCTCCATCACCTCCCCCCTCCCCCTCTGACTTCCTCATGGCTTATAATAAAATTTCAATGATGTGTTTTCTGCAGTCGCTGGCTTCAAAACTAACAAGGCATATGGGCCTGATAGGACCCCTCCTGTTTTCTTCAAGAACTGTGCTTCTGTGCTTACACCCTGCATAGGTAAACTTTTTCGCCTTTGTCTGTCAACATGTACCTTTCCTTCTTATTGGAAGTTTGCTCTCATTCAGCCAGTCCCAAAGAAGAGTGACCACTCCCAGCCCTCTAAATATTGCACAATTGCTTTAATATCCTGTATTTCTATTTAAAAATCTCTCCTTAACAAAACAAATACAAATAAACTACCTTTCCTATCACAACCTTCTTTCCGACCTTCAGTATGGGTTCCACCCAGGATGCTCCACTGGCGATCTTCTCACCTCCCTGTCAAACCCCTAGAAATCTTCCTTTCGGAACTTTGGTGAAAGGTTTGCCATTGCGCTTGATATCTCAAATGCATTCGATCTAGTCTGACCTAAATGTTTAATTTCCAAGCTACCATCTTAAGGTTCCCATCCCTCTGTCTTTGCCTTCGTCTTTAGTTTCCTTCCTGTTCGTTCTATCGCTGCTGTTGTAGACGGTCGCCGTTCTGTTGTATATGGCCACTGTTTTTCTCCTAGAGTTATCAATAGTTGTGTTCCCCAGGGTTCTGTCCTATCACCTACACTCTTCCTCCTATTCATAAATGATCTTCAGTTCTGTACATCTAACCCTATCCACTCTTATGCTGATGATTCCACCCTTCACCTTTCCATCTGCTTCTCGCAACATCCATCTCAGCAGTTACTTCAATGAACAAGGGATGAGGGTAAGGTACTCCTAATGTCTGACTCGGCTCATGTCTCTCATTGGGGTATAAGTAATCTTGTTGTTTTCCATGCATCAAAAACTCAGTTCTTACATTATTCAAACCACTCAAAATCTTCCACGGGAGTATCATCTAATTTTTTTTACAATATCCAACTCAATCCTGCATCATCTTTGAACATACTTAGTGTTTCATTCTCTTGGGATTTATGTTGAAAAGATCATATTATCTCCCTTGTAAAATCTTCTTTCAAGAGATTAGGTGTGTTATGCCGACACTGTCGCTTTTTTACTCTGGACAGTTTCTGACTTCATACAGGGGTTTTATTTGTCCCTGTGTAGAGTACTACTCTCAGGTATGGCTTCTCACATACAACCCTGGAGGGGAAATCAAAGGGTTTTCTTCTCATTAACTCTCCTTCTCTTACTGGCTCCCTTCAACCTTTTTGTCTTCACCACACTGCTGCACTTTCATCTTTACCTGTCACTGCTTCAATGGTCACTGCTCCTCTAAACTGTCTGCTTGCATCCCTCCACCACTATGGCCGGTACATAGCACCCGTCTAGCAGCAAACTCTCATCCCTTTTCTGTCCAGCTCTATAGTGGAAGAGTTAACCGTTCTTCCCAGCCATTATGTATGCAACAGGTCAACTCTGGAACTGTCTTCCTCTCTTTTTATTTCCTACCACCTATGACCTCCAGCCTTTCAAAAGCAGTGTATCCAGGCATTTCGAAATAAAGTATATTGAATTTGGGTCTCTATTTCCTTGTCTTAATTCTTTCTTGGAGGGAACAATCTTGTGGGATTTTAGCATTTGGTTCCTTCCATTAAAAAGATAAAAAATCCCTTCTAAGTCTGTGACATCTATCTACCAATTAATTCATAATGTTTGTCAGAGTGCAGAGCATCCCGAGGAGCGTCACTCCTTCCCGAGCCGCGTCACATACAGCTGGGTGGCGGGGTTGGTGTGGGGGGGCTGGAGACGACCTATAACCCCAGATGACCTCTTCCCAGTACCATCGTGTTCCGCCGCTGCACACATCGACGCCAAGTGGAGGGCGGCCTGGCAGAGGGAGGAGAGCTCCATCAGGTGAGAGGAAACAGAGAAGAGTGGTGAACACGGGGGAGGTGTGGAGATGAGAGAGAGGTGAAGTGATGTGGAAAAATAGTGGAGGGAAAATGTTAAAAACTGAAGGGAAAAGAGTCAACAGAAGAGGGAGAAATGGTGAGAGAGAAGAGGTTCAGTTGAGAGTAAGAAGGTGGGGAGGGGAGGGGTAATATTTGGAAGAACAGGGAATGTAGTGGAAAGAGGGAGTTAGGGCGGCTTCACACGAACGGTTTTTTTCCGTACAGGAAAACCATACGATTTAGAAATCACTGAAGTTTAATTAGACCGTGCACTCACTGCCCGTGCGGCCAGATTCCCGTGTGGTGTAGATGCACCCGCCGTATGCACCGCTACGGCGCCGGGCGTTCTAGACTATGGAGCACTTCAGACGGACGGGTTTTCCCCGAGCGGCAGTCGTGGTTCATCTGTGGCAGAGGCAGGGTGTGCTTCCCCTGCTGTCGTTTTTCAGTTAGCTATGCATTTTTACGTATTTGTAATATGAAAAGGCTTTATTATTATTATTATTGTTATTATTGAGTGT
>JAGKTI010012612.1:0-24362 GCA_018397915.1 Birgus latro
AATCCCCCCTTGTCTTCCATGATCATTATCGCTCTATCGGTACTTAGCCTTCTTTTCTTTTTACCTTCTTGTAACGTCCCTCTCCCTCTCTTTTATCGCCATTCTCCTGTGTTCTTTATTCTTCCCTCCCTAGTTCCCCCTTGACTGATTTCTTGTACATCTCCCTGGCTACCCCCACAATTCTCCTAGATCATCCTTGTCTAGCTTTTTCTTGATCTTCTCACCAACTCTATTCAAGAGGCTATGTATTAACCTTATTTTGTCTGTTTTTTGTTAATCGGTTCACAAGATATCTCTGAATTTTACTGATGGATTTCAGTTAAATTAGGTGGGTATGTGAGTCATGAGGCAAGGAAGAGTGAATCAAATTTTAGTGGCGATCTGAGTTAGAATCCCGGTCCAGGGCTGTTTTTATGTTTTGCCCATAGACTCTCAAAATATTTATTGATGGATTTCAGTGAAATTCTGTTCATAGGTGGTGATGTGCTTTGTCTGGTACAGGCGTTGAAGAGATATGCGCTCTGAGTGCTCTGAACTTGTTGTTTTACTGTATTGTATTTATCTGGCATTATTATTAGGAGAAATCTCACTATGCAGATCTCGCACGTATCTCTCGCTGTCACATGCACACTACAGTCCACACACATATTGTCATACCTTTCATTGCACACCAGACGCTACACACACCTCTCATTACCACACCTCAGCCACACTTCATATTGTCTCAACAAACACTAACACTAGACACTACCACATCTTAGCCACAACTTACACTGTCACATTTCATGTTGCCAAACAAGACACTTCCTCTTTTTGCAGTGCCAGACCTCAGTTAATCTTCACATTGCCACACCTCTAATTACCACACACGACACAAAGCCTCACACAGCCACACCTCAAACTGTCACAAATAATAATGGTATACCTAACTCTCCCAAAGCTAACACTGCCACAGCAGATATTACCACACCTCACACTACCGCGGCAACTTTTACCACACTTTACACCATCACAATTCGGTCACACCTCAGCTACCATACCTCACACCGCTACACCTTACAACACCACGCTTCTCACTGCCACACCTCACAGTTCCATGCCTCACATTGCCACATCTCACACTGCCATATCTTACTCTTTCAAACCTATCACCTACCACACCTAACACTACCACATCTAACACTACCACACCTCACACTACTACACCTCTACATATCATCTCTGGTTGGACCAACAGCACTACCACAGACAATCGTTTTCCGTGTTAAAGAATATCTTGACATGAGTGACACACAACTCTACCCGGCACCTTGTACTAACACACAACACCCTTGTCATCATATGACAGAACCAAACAACACAATTAGGCATATTAACCAGTCATCATACAAACATCACCTTACAATCTTCAACAAAACCCCACTTTCCGACACTTCAACTCTAGCCAGAAGAAACACCTTTGTACTCTTTTCACGCGAAAAGAAGCACAACACTTCGATCAGATCGCTGTATTACAAGCCCCCATCCCCTCCCAACATCTTTTCAGAGGAATTCATAAATAGAGCTGATCGGGTTCACTCAGCTAGCCTTAGGACAGGCCATCACCCTGTCCTCCTCAGTTACTAGTTTAGATTTGGGTTGGGTGGAATCACAGATTACATGTGCCTCGTTTGTAGTGTAGAGCTACACATTATAATCTACATTATGAAGCACTGCACAGCACATTCAACACTAAGATGCAAACATAATATCAAAGGTGTAGGAAATATTTGGGACGACCCCATAGGGGTTGCTGCGTCCCTGTGGTCGACAGGTCTGCTGGGCCAGGCATGTCTGGTTGAAGTTGATCCACCACCACCACCACAAACAACAACAACACTGGCAAACCTCGCCCTTCCACAGCTGTCTGTACTACACCTCTGTCACACCTCACATTACCACACCCCTCACCAACACACACCTCACACTAACACACACCTCACACTAACACACCTCTCATTATTACAGTCACTGTTACACCTCACATTACCACACTTCACAAATATATGCTTCACACTACCACACCTTACACTACCAAACGTTACTCTCCTATACCTCACACTACTGCACAACACAAATCTCACAATCGCATATAACAGTACTAAACCTTGCACTACCACACCTCACAGTTCCGCACCTGTCACTATCGCACCTTAGTCACACCATACACTACTACACCTCGTGCTGACATGCTCACACTATCACACCTCACGCTACCGTGCGTCACACTTCCACACCTCACGCTACCACATCTCGCAGTTCCGCACCTCACACTATCGCACCTCAGTCACACCACGCACTACCACACCTCAAGCAAACCATGCATCACACTACGACGCCTCACGCTGCCATGCATCACACTACCACACGTCACGCCACCATGCATCACACTACCACACCTCACGCTACCATGCTTCACGCTACCACACCTTACAGTACTGCACCACACCATAAATCTCCGTGGCTCAATTGGACTTTACACTACCACGCCTCATAATGAAGTGCCACACCGGACACTGCCCCACCTCACTCTACCACACCTCACGCTACCACACAACACTGTTACACCTCACACTACCACACTTCAGTCACACATCACACCAGCACACTTCGCCCTATCACATGTCACACTACCGTACCTCAGTTAATACATTATCACGCGTCACGTCTCCCCTGCAGAGAGCCTATAACACTCAGGCTCCTACAACTCATTCTCAGCTGAGTAAAATAATCTGTCAATGGCTGGAATAGATTACTAGATTTGTCTCCATCATGCGTGTGGCAATGGTGTTGGTATTAATACACACAGGGTCCTATGCATCGCTCTCAGCTGAATAATATAATCCAGTGTTCGGGGGAGTGGTATTAACACTCTCTGGCTGCTGTGCCTCATCCCCAGAGGAATAATGCCTTCAGGAGTTAGAGCTCGTCAAACCATGAAAGGGTTAATAATACTTTGTAAACAACTAGAAGGTGAAGATGATAAATGGAGTTCTCTATTATCCCCTTAGTTCAGATAACATTTTCTTCCTGTTAATCATTTCCATCAGACGATTTTATTCCACACAGGAAGGATCTCTAACATAGAAGGGATTAGTGAAGGCCATATCTAACCCCTCCAGTTTGAAGTCTCCACTTATACAGAATAAAGTCGTCTGGAAGTAACAAAAACAAAGTTAAATATATGACACGAGACTGAAGAGATGAAAGGAAACTGGTAGCAGATTTAACCACTTCAGGACAAGGACGCCAGGTATGATTTGTTCGTACTGCCAACAGACGATGTTATTCAGCTTCGGAGGGACTTTTCGAATTGAAGCGGTTAGATGTACCCCTCATTACAACCAAAGTATATTAGCCTTTCCTATCCACTTCATTTAGTCAGTCCGTTAGTCAAAGTATCGGTCAGTCAGTCTATCTATCTATTTATCTATCTATTGATAGAAGCCATTAACCCAGAAGCAGAGCTCACAAACGACTCGCCTCCATTGCATCCTATCCTCCGCCATCAGACTGCTCTTTCTCGAACTCACACCACGCTCATTAGGTTTTTTTCATCTGGAACTAATAAGAATAAGCCAACAAAATACGTCATCTGATCCACGGTGTTAAAGCTGTGTTCTTTTTGGCTTAACCCGTTCAGTATGGCGAGTAAGGGAAGCCTCCACAAGGTACTGTAGCACCTATATATCCAGACGGTAGAGCCAGTTATATAAAACGTTCCTCAGTTTCCTCCCTCTCTCCTGGGAGGAGGATAATGGACTGTCGGAAAGGTCACCTTTAGCCTGCCACACTCCGAATCCATCTCCAGATGAGCCTTGGGCTACAGCTACTGCTACGAAAACTCTTGCTACCGCCAGACAAATTTATTCAACTTAGGAGACAAGTTTAGTAGTGTTGGGGTTAAAATCAAACTCCATAAACTTTCGCATTGCTCCTTAGTGTTCGATATGTGTGCTGTTTATAACTCCTTAATGAGGACAGTGGCTGTTACAAGACAATATTAACGTTCGTGTCATATGTAGGAATGATGCGGTACGGAAAAGGCGTTTGAAACCCTTCCAAGCTCAAGAAAGCACGCGCCATAAGAAATGCCTGCATTTCTTATTGGTATTTCTGGGGAGAGGAACGCCTTTGAAACAAAGTTAGGATCCGAGAGCTTTTTTATGAATGACTCAGAGTATGGCACATTTAACTGGGCATACTTTTGACAGTTTGCCTTTGTTAGGTTTTCTCCCGTATTTCTGGGCCCTTCTTCACTTTGTCCTTATGAAAGGAATGATGTCTTATGTAAAAAATGATGTCGGATGATAATTCTGCTGCTGCTGCTGATGATGATGGAAATGCCATACTTATTTCGTCCTTCCTGGACTCCTTCAGCACTAAGGATTTAGCCTTAGCTGATTAAAAGTGTCCACTGGTAGCAGAGAAAAAAGATAAACAACGTATTGCTGGGAGTTTATGGAAATCTTTTCTGATTTTTGCAGTACCAGGGTTAACTCACGCTGGAAAATTACGCGTCTGTCATTTGATCAGTGCTGTAGCTGTCTGTATTCTACATCCTTCACGAATCTGTTGCTTATTCAATCCAGTCTGTATAACTCACATTTCCACTGTTCTCACTCTAGGGTTTTCTTCACAATCCAAGTTTCTCACACCCATACGTCCTTGTCTGTGCATCTGTCCATCTATTGATCTCTTACCATCTATCTCTCTACCTATCAATCTATCTCCATCTATCTATTTATTTACGTACCTACCTACATCCGTACGTACTTACCTCCGTACGTACCTACTACCTACCTACCTATCTGTTTACCTATCTATCGATCGGTAGATCGATGGATCGATCACAGAAACGTACGTATTGAAAATGCAAAAAGGCGAAAGTATTTTTTTTTAAAGACTTTATTTACCATTCAGTACCATCCCCAGTACGGGACACTCGCTGAAGACCAAGTAGGAAAGGGACTCATACAAGGGTAAAAAGTAATGTTAGTTCCAACTACAAACACAGTAACGAGACATGACACTAGATTAGGAAACTTAAAGTCAGTGAACAAATACAGCAAAGGAACATATATAGCACATAAATAACTATTCATGAACATTTGAAAAAAAAAAAAAAGAAGAAAAAGCTAACTGTGAGCCAGCAACTTAACACTGAAGGAAATCTGAACAGAGGGTAAGAGTGTCCTCCAGGAGATCCGGAACGGTAATGAAATAGGCAAAGAATACAGAAAACAATAAGCCAGATAAAAGGGCAATAGTGTGACACTTAGCGATGTGATGGGAGGATAAGTCGGCCGTGGGAGAGTTGCAGAGCTTGCAGAATATGATGGTGGCCGGTCATTTAATGACCTCCCCCATGGAACAGTATCTTAGGTGAATGGAGGCAACGGTCACATCACAGCGGCAGGTGAGGATGAGGTGCTTGCCATAGATGTGTCGCATCTCAGGGTAGTTGTAATAGTGCTGTACAGTGACGCTTGCTGGACATTTAGCATCAGTAGCCTTCTTGCTAAGAATACTGTAGATGGTCGTCTTGGACACAGTGAGACGAATTCCTGGGTGAGGGAGGTTCCAGGCAGCTCGGGGAAGGAGATCAACCCATTCATGTCGGTGTGACCAATGTGGACTGGAATCCAAGCGTAAGAACCTGAGATCTACTTCTGAACCTGATGGACAGGAGAGTAGAGGGAGGAGGGAAAAGAGGAGAGGTGGTTGGAGGAGGGGGGTTGCGAAGAAGGGCAAGGGTAGCTCTGGAATCACTGACTATAAGACTTGAGAGATTTTTAGAAAGGAGCAAGTCAAGGGTGAAGACAAGCGGAGACAGTTCACAGTGGCTACTATTGGTCCAGATAGGGAGATGGTGGGGTTGGAGAAGAAGCAGAATTATTGCAAAGGCAATGAAAGCAGCCCCTGGCCATAAGTCAGCGAAAACGTTAATGAGAAGGATAGGGTAGATACTGAGTTTAGGGTTTTGGTAATGGTAAAGAGAGAAAAGATAGGTGGACGGTCAGAAACAGTGGCAGAAAGTGTATAGGCTAGTGAGTAGGCCTAGCTGGATATGTACGTGTTCATACAGGGGGCAGAGGGTTAGTAGGAATGAGTGTGACTAAATTAGCATGGATGGCAGGATCTCTGCCAGAGAGCTGGAGAAGAAAATAGTGTCAAACAGATTCTTTGGGGCCAGGAGGCCATGCCAAATTACACGAATGCGCCGGATCCGTAAAAAGGAGTGACATCAAAGAGAACATCAAATACCTGGGAGGAAAAGGACGGAGCAGTTGAGAAAAATGTGGTCAGACATTGTGGGGAGTAACAGACACCGAGAATAATTGACTGTGACCTGTAATAGAACACAGACTGAGTTCAGTTAGCATGCTGACTACTGTGGTAGACCAGGGAACAGTGAAGAACAATACGCATGACTCAGTTTTGTACGACTTCAAGAAGTTGGAGTTCGTCAGAGGAGGCAATGAATATAGGAATGGCATGATGGTCAAGAAAAGAGCGAATATATACAGCAAGTAAAATGCGAATGAGGTATATGAGGGAGAGGAGAGTGAGTTGGGGGAAGGGCCGTCAAACAGTGGGTGACAGAGCGACTTGGAGGCGTTTTGTCAGCGGCCACCCTTTGCGGGAGTAGAACGTCGGACTACGTTGGCGGACCTAGACGGCTATTCTGGGGGGGAGGGGGCCATGCAAGAAAGGGGAGCAATAGATGGCTATTCTGGTGGGAGGGGGCAAGCAAAACAGGGGCGCCCAGTAGTAGTCAGCTAATTTAAATTTTCATTACTTATAACGTATACTGTATATCTACTGTAATGCTAATGAGTAACTTTTGGAAGGTTAGGCTAGACATACAGTGAACGTTTTCTATAGGAAAGCGTTCACTTACGTCCCCATTTCGACACACACACACACAAACACATGTATTAAAAGATACTTTTTGTGTGCGGCATCTATATGTTTGGATGAGGGTGAGGTGCCCGACGCTTCTTAAGTATATGGCCCTAGGAGTTGAAAGGAACAAGAGGCACAGCAAACAACTGGAAGGAATTACAGAGGGGCGCCAGCATTCCTCCTGGGGGGGGGGATGGCCCCAATGACCCCTCCCTAAATTCGCCAGTGTTGGGTTATAGATACACACTGAAGAAATTGGGAAAGTACTCCGCATTATTTGTTAGTCCAAAACTTAATCGTTTTCTTTTTAGGGCCATTCGAAGAAAATGGTAGCTTAGTGGCTACCTATGCTAAAATCTTCTAACTGCTAACATTGCGATTTATCATAACAACATCATTATTTGACTAGTGTCTGATTATTTTATTTAACAGTTGAAGCTGCAAAAGATTTTTTAGAATTATATTAACGCTTGAGAACTCTTCGTCCCTTACCCAAACACTACGATGACGTACGTTACTTTGCATTACATGCTTAGTGCAATCAGACAATTATATTCATCTCCGGGAGAGAAATACTGCTGTGAATGGGTTACTAGAGACAAATTCTAACCTTATCAAGATCAACAGTTTCCATACACTTAACACAATCGCCTAGATGTAGCAAGAATAAGCTAAGAAAATGACGTCATCGATGAGACTTATGAGAAGTGACTATTTAACTGTCTAAGACTCCCAACACCCACAGGGTTGATGAGATCGCACTGCACAGTATTTTATGTTGTATGGTTTTATAGGATAATTTTTTTGATCTTTATTATTTTCCTTAATGGTGCGGAGAGGGGGGCTGTAGGCTATTGCTCAAAGGACAGATGAACTGTCACAGTGACTGCCGAGCCATAGATGTCAATATGCCTAGATGCCACATCGCCCATTCTTTAGTACAGCGGCGAAGCGTCTGTGCGGCCGCAATACCATCTTAATTGGAGCGGTGGAGCATGTAGTAGTGGCGCTTGTTTGAGAGTGAATTCAGACTATGAAATTGAATGCTGTTGTTGTGGTGGTGGTGATGGTGGTTCCTGTTCTTGTGGTGGTGGTCGTTGTTGTGGTGATGATGGTTGTTGTGGTGATGGTGATGGTTGTTGTGGTGATGATGGTGGCAGTTGTGGTGGTTGTTGTGGTTGTTGTTGTGGTGGTGGTGGTGGTTGTTGTTATGGTGGTGGTGATTGTTGTTGTTGTGGTGGTGGTGGTTGTTGTGGCTGTTGTTGCTGTGGTTGTGGTGGTTGCGGTGGTGGTGGTTAATGTAGTAATGGCTGTTGTGGTTGTTGTTGTTGTTGTGGTGGTGGTGGTGGTGGTTATTGTTGTTGTTGTTATGGTGGTGGTGGTGGTGGTAGTGGTGGTGGTTGTTGTGGTGGTGGTTATTGTGGTGGTGTTGGTTGTTGTTGTGGCTGTGGTGGTGGCTGTTATGGTGGTGGCTGTCGTTGTTGTGGTGGTGGTGGCTGTGGTTCCTGGTTCATCTGAAACGTGAACCCAGTGGACTGCAAGCTTAAATTTCTCTTCTTCAACCCACCATCGTCCTTACGGGTGATAGGGATGTAGCTGAGGGACGCTTCCATAACCAGACAGTTGAGCCACTCATACTGTCAGGGCCACCATAGATATACTGTATTATGACGCTTTCTACACTCCAAATGGAGCATAGTGTTGTAGCATTTCTAGGTAAATAGTGGTCAGTTTTGCCCATTGTCAGGAACACGACATGGTCTGCCTTGACCGTTCTAAGATGGCGGCCAAGAAGACACATCATAAGTAGTGTCATGTGGCATCTAGGTTTATTTATATCAATGTGCCAGGTGGCCACGGGGTACAGGTGTGCATGCTGAGATGTCCACACGCAGCCGTCTCCACAAACGCTGTGGGCCTCACTCCTCTGATCACACCTACATTATCATGGGATAGACTGGAGCCTGTGACACTCTCTCGACCTCGGAGAGTGACAGGGAAGGGTATGAACAATCCCAAACATGAGAAATGAACATGGATGGCAGCACTGGTAGCATGGTGCAAGCGGCACCATGTGTCACGATTGACACAGGACCGAGCGTCAGCAAACTCCAACGCACCGGGAAGGACGGCGATGCACCAGCTACTGAGCATGAAATGGAATGTGGTGAACTGGAGTAAAATCGTGATGCCAGAGTGAAGTTGAATTTCTGCACGGATTGTGAGCTCTCCGTCTCATAAAATGCTAAGGGGGTCACATCTGTAGCAAAACAATATCCTGAATTTGAGGTACTGTCCAGAGAAGATAAGACCCATCTGTATGTGACAGTGAGAAGCAGCTAGGCTGTGGATTATTTGGTCAGAGATGGATTTAATGGCACTGTTTTGGAAGCTGTCACCAACCGCCCCTATGCCAGGCTTATTATTCACAATGTTCCTGTCTTACTGGGCAGTGGAGAACCTTGAAGCTCTAGAAAATGTCCTGTGGATGAATAGCAGAATGGTTGGCAAAGATCCGAGACCACAGCTTATTGCTCTGTCACTGCAATGGAGGAGATTCCAGAGACAGTATTCATCAGGACACTGGGATACAGGAGAGTTGCACGCTATTTTTAGGAGTCTGCCTCTGCTACAGTTGTGTCATGTGGAGACATCCAGCATGGAAGTGTAGTGCAGCATACAGGTGTCATTTTCGCCCTTGGAGGCACGAAGGTAACACTGTCTATCTGTCTATTGCCAGACGCCTCAATCCAGTAAGGGGTGGCCACAAACAAATCGCCTCCATGTCGCCATGTCCCCAGCCATTTCATTGCCCTGCTTCCAGCTCACACACCCCTCTCTCATACACCTCTCCACTCCATCCCTCCATCTCACTGACCACCCACTCCCTCTCCCTCCCTCCCTCCATCTTACTCACATACACTCTCCTTGTCAGTCTCTCACTCTCCATCCTCTCCACGTGGCCATACCACCTCAGTTTATTTCTCCTAACGCTTCCTATTACATCCACATCCACACCACAACCCTCCTTGACTTCCTCATTTGTCAGTCTGTCTCTCCATGTGACTCCACATGCTCCTTTCAAATAACTCATTTTCACTGCTCTCACTCTTGACTTCTGTTCCTCCAACAAAGTCCAAGCTTCACTTCCATATGTTAGAGTTGGTATCACAATACTGTCATGTAGTAACTTTTTCACTTCCATGCTCACTTCCCAGTGTCTTATCACTGCTTTCAAGGAACCAGCAACCTTTCTTCCTTGCTGAACCCTTTCAATCACTTCATCCTCTAAACTTCCATCCTTACTCATCCCACTACCCAAGTACTTAAATGCACTCACATTTTCCATTCCCTCTTCAGCCAGTCTCACTGTACATTCACTGACTTCACTTCTTTCGAAGACCATAACATTACTCTTCGGTAAATTCACCTTTAGATTCCGTTTCTTACACACTCTCCCAAACTCATGGACCAAGCCTTGCAGCTCCCCTTCGTCTATACTTAACAATGCAATATCATCTGCACACAACAGTACAGGAAGAGTCCAAACACTGCCCTCTCTCAACTTGGGCCGTTCCAACAACCACTATCGTACCTTGTATTTCTTTTATAACCCCATCCATATACAGATTGATCAATGATGGAGACATTACACATCCTTGTTTCAATCCAAACCTCAAATACAAAAATTCACCCAGTTCACTACCCACACACACTGCAGCCTTAGCACCCTCATACATACTCTTCACGGCATTCAACAACTTCCCATCTCCTCCATACATTCTTAATACTTTCCACAATCCATGTCTATCCACCCTGTCATATGCTTTCTCCAAATCCACGAAGGCCACATACAGCTTCTTTCCCTTCTCTTGAAATTTTCCACTGAAGATCTAAGAATGAATATCTGATCTACACAACCTCTTCCTTCCTAAAACCCCCCTGTTCTTCTCCAACTAATTCCTCTGTTATTTCCTTAACTCTGCCAATAAGTACCCTACCATATACTTTTCCAATTATACTCGGAAGACAAATGCCCATATGATTACCACGCACTTCTTTTTCCCCTTTTCCTTTGTACAGGGGAATAATTATACCTGACTTCCAGTCCTCCGGGACTCTACCTTCCTCGCAGTCCAGTCTGCCCAACTTCCACATCCATTCTACTACTATCTCTCTGCCATGCATCAGCATTTCACCACACACAACATCATTTCCTGGGGCTTTCCCCATTTTACCTTTCTTCATTACTTCCACAACTTCCATCCTACTGATTTCTTCCTCTCTTCTCACATCCCTCTGTCTCTCAGCCATTCTCCAGCCATTTATACTCACATTACTTTAATTCTCTATGTTCAACAATTCCTTAAAATGTTCTCTCCATCTGCTCACTTTTTCTCTCTTCTCCACTAGTAACCTACCATTTTTATCTTTCACTCCCCAGTTAAATTCTTTGGTACCCTGTACAACTCTCTTTACCTCTTTCCAGAACATTTTCTTACATTCCCTTCACTTAACACTCAAATTCCTTCCATTTTCCTCCTCCACTCGCTTCTTACTCTCTCTTACTAATCTTTTCACCTCTCCATTCCTCTCTACATATAACTCTCTTTTCCGTCTCTCAACTTCTTCCACGGCTGTTTTTCTCGTCCACTCATTATATGCCTTCTTCTTTTGTGCCACAGCCTCTCTCATCTCTTCATTCCACCATGAACCCCCAGGTAAAACCTGTCCGGAAAAAAATCAAGAGAGGCGAACATTTCAAAACAGTGTGTTGCAACTGGGGGGGGGGGGAGCACAATGACCACTCTTCCCTGTGTCCCCCCAAACCACGGCACCATGGCACACTGCAGCTCAAGCTCAAGTAGCATAACCACCATCGCCACCACTGACCAGTGTTTGGGTGGCACGTCTACCGGCCTCAGATTTCCCACAGCTGGGGAACACAACCAACGTAGCACCCGTAGATAGTCAGCCACCAGAACGTCTTGATGAATCCTCGTCAAGTCAGCCTCCAGATGGCAATTCTGGTCAGCATGACACAAGTCTATGGGATGCCACCAGGAATCTCCACCTGGCAGTGCAGAACCAATCCCGGAGACTTCAGTGGGCCAAAAACGTTCGCATCATAGACTTCAGTGGGTCAAAAACATTCGCAACATAGACTTCAGTGGGTCAAAAACGTTTCGAGTCTGACATAGAAAACACCGATTCTGCAGCTACTTGTGACACGTCTGGGGCTTCCACTCCTTCACGTCATGGAAGTAGAGAGGATCCTACAGATGGACACACTCACATGAAAGGCCTCGTGCAGAGGGAAAAACTAGGCCAGCTCTCTGTACTAAGGTTGACAGGATTTCAAGGGAGATCGAGGGCGTGAATTGAGAGCTGGCAGGGGTTAAAATACGATGGAGCAATTAAAGGCAATGCTACAGCAGATAGCGGTACAATTCCCATTCAGTGGATAGCTCCCCTTATACCTTTCTGACTTCGAATGTAAGCAGCTTACGGACTAGCTTTGCTGACCTACGCTCCTGCGTCATAGTACATAAACCTGACTTGGTCGCCTTACAGGAGGTAGGACGTGATGTGCACCACCTAAGAGGTTACAGTGTCTTCACCCATAATCATGAAGAAGGTAGTTACAGGGGCTTGGCAATGTATCTTAAGGCGTCTGCCCCTACCTTGATATATTCCTTATCTGTTCTCCCATTAGCACAATTGTGGGCTTGGATATAACATCAACAGCAGTGGGCCGTATGCTACTGGGGAAGATTGACAACGATAACTAAGTCTGTCATAATGTCTCGTACAGTCCAGTAACAAATCTAAACATTCTTTTTCTCCCTTTGGCCCAGAAATGCCAACTTTGTCTTTTTTTCTGATTAACGCAGGTGAGGTCATTCAGGCGTTCTACAGCCCCACAGCGAAGGGCATAGCAAACCGGTATATGGGATGGGAGCTTGAACACGTAGACGGTATTTTCGTGGTCTTAGGAAGCTTTCTTAGCACCTCTTTGTTATCAGTTAATATTGAGATATTCATCATCAGCATCATCATTATCCAGCTTTTTTTTTTTCCAACCTACAGGGAAGATGAGACAGGTTCCAGAAAGCAAGAGACAAGAGAGACAGGGAAAAAATCACGTGATATATACAGTATATAGGGAGAATTAATCAACTGTATGGCCGACGATATGGGCCACACAAACATATACTCATTACTATAGTCCCTGAAATCATAACTACACCACAGACATAACCATTCACAGATATTTGCTTCATATTAGACAAGAGTCAGCCTGACGACTTTCAAAATAAAAAGCGGTGCCAAACTCTTAAATCAAGTCACCCTGTTACATTCCTTGCAAAAGGTGTTCACAATGGTACGGAATGTACAATTATATGCTTACATCTTGATAGTATCCTTATCTGCGTTGTGAATATAGATGTTTATCCTAATTGCTTTCATACAGACTCACTTCCGACCTGATTTTTTGAAGAGACCATTTTGCTTGGAGACCTTAATATCATGATCTGGGCAGCATTAAAACCTCAAGTGGTAATGGTATGCATTGGTAAAACTGTAAAACTTCCTTGATGCTGTGGATACCTCATTACTTACAGGTAATGATGTTCCTACTCATGTTCAAAGAGGCAGGCTTGACTATGTAGTTTTGTTCTACTTTGAAATAGGTCCTGTTGAGACTCATCAGTACTGACAAAGTGACCATTTTGCTCTTGAAACTTCTCTAACATTATGTACTAATACTTACAACCCTTGGAAAAAGTTAGTCATTGCAAGTGTTCAACTGCCTAAACTCTGTTGCTATGTAAAGAACTTGTATCAGAACACCTTGGGGTCATAAATTTTCGGATGTCGGATACTATCCCCAACATGGCGTATATGTTGGGAAAGAGACAATAGATTCATGAGGATAACGAGAGGGGATAGGTCAATTAATTATCTACGAGTTAATAATGCGTATGTTCTGTATGCTAACTTGTGAAAGGAAATTGTAAGTACAATGTATGTGATCTACGCTCAGTAGATGTGATAATCAATACGAGTCCTATTCATTACATTAAAGTTTTTAGGGGGGGTACGTGGGATGCATCAGCACCCGACGTACCACGCCCTGAATCCGCCACTGTTAAAACAACCAGATAAAATTCTGAGCAAAGCCATTAGAATTATTAATAACCCTGCTCTTGCAAATAAACTGCTGCCCCCTACAAGTAAGAAGGAATGTTGCCTCCCTTGCATAATTTTACAGATACTTTTATGGTAAATGGTCAGACGAAGTTGCATCCATTGTGCCACCTCTCCATGCCTTCCCCTGCGCGGGCATCTGGTAGCGTTCATGACTGGAATGTCACAGAACCCTGCTGCAGAACTTCTGCTTATCAGAATTCTTTAATTGCCCGAACTGCATCTTTTTGGAACTCGTTTCCCCAGCGTTGTTTCCCCCCAAACTTCAACATACAGCTATTCCAATCCAACTGTTACAGATTTTGCATGAATGGAGGACACCAGAAATCTGGTGTATGGATTATTTTTTTTTATTTCTTTGTTTTTCCTTCCTCCATTGTCACTTAAAAAAAATATGGGAATAGTTATTTACATACATATATCCATTATACATGCACAATTGATAAATGTTACAAATATGTTGTATATTACAATACTATGTTTCCACAACTATGTTACTAAATTCAGTTTTACAATATTACAACAAATACCATGTCTTTAACATGAATTGTTTAACAAGTATATAAATAGCTATGTAACATATTTCTGTCTAAAAAATGTAAACTGTAATAGGAAATAATTATGTCGTAGGTATGACGGTTTGGCGTGACCGAGCGAGATATAGGCATTAATACGCCATATGTAATAATTATAGGCACTAGTATGTACCTCATATCACACTGTGCAGTATGAAGTGTCTACTGGAGACATACGCAGCTTCTCACTAGGAAAGTCAGTCCACATGATGTACAGTATATAAACAATCCTGTTGCCTCAGACCATCAAGAATTTCATGACATGTAATGCATTTGAAACAATCTCTTTTTAGTTCAGACAACTTGAGCCAACTATCTGACATCATGGAAACTACTCATGGAAATCTACCAGACACTACATCCCCACCGAGGAGTATAAATTCTCAGATTTCAGAGGGCATAGTCAGAGAGCCCGAAGGAACGATCAACGGCAGAAGCAGGGCAGCTAGGAGATAGGGTAGCTAGGAGGTTTGCCGTCTATTTACTCCGTAAATCACATCTCGATGTAACTGTGTATAATAAACTCCACAACCCAAGAGTGCCTGTAATTCACCTCGCCTAGACAGAAAGGCCAGACACCTGCCCCACAATGAGCTTTCTACGCCTTAGTCTCACGATTTTATCGATAGCTGCCTACGTTAATCTCCACTTTCTGAGCTATGATTTCTACAAGAGCAGCACTATTAACACTGGTGGCTGCTGCGATCTTCGATACATCTATGAAACACAAACAATCTCTGTCTAATTAACACCTTGGCTATGTCTATCAACAATTAATCTCAGCCAGTAAACTACTATCAGCGTGAAGGACAACATTAAGAGCAGAACCAAATGCCCAAAGTAGTGTACAATGCACCCAGAAAATATTTTCCTATTCTAGATTCGTGCAAACCGTACTATATATAATAAACTTGTAGATGAAGGTTTGCTCATACATATCAGGTATTATCTAATCAACATTTGCCGAGTGCTGAGCAGAGTGCCGGCGATGCCAATGTGCAGCTGCAGAATGGTGGCTGACAGGCACATATGGCTCCAGCATGGCCACCAAAGAGGAGCCAACTTAAGATTCGAGAACATCATCTTTGTGAGCACCAGAATTCGTCCACTGAGTCAGTTGTACAAAAGAATTAGCCATGAACAGTTAAAGGTAACCTTCGCTAACCATCCCTCCACCCACCACAGAGCCCAACAAGGAGGGGTCATAGGCCAGGGATAATACTCCCAGCAACCCCAGAGGTAGTGAGGAAGTGTAAACAGGTAACCACTGGGGAGACCCGGACAAGAGTGATTCCAGGATGAGAGAAGTCACCAAGACCCCTAGTGGCCACTTGACTGGCCAAGATGGAACCAGCATAGTGACCTGCTCATGACCAACCAGGCAGCCAGTCTAACCAGAATAAGGGACCAAAGAGGTGCGTTGCTAGCTGCAGGACGCATCATTCACCATCACTAATCCTCCAGTTTCCCAGCATTATGGGACGCCACACACGACAAACATGTGGGGAGGCAAAAAATCCTTATTCAAGATGAAGAATGAACAGGAATACGCAACATCACTGGCAGCCCTCCTCTACCTATGCTACGGGAGGAGGGCGGAATGCTTGGTCCATGAAGCCAACAGACACTGATCCTTGTAGGTACGCAGGCCTCCTGAGTAGGTGGCACTGGAGTGCTTCAGGCCCCGCCACCACGTAAAGGTGACCCTCCTCAACGGCATCCAGAAGGAAAGTAATCATTATCATTATATTCACTATAGCTGTCAGCCTCTTAATCACTATCATTATTGCAAGTACTCATGGTAATCAATATCATCATCATAATCATATTATAGCTCTAATCATTATCAACTTAATATCATCGGAATCTTCACCACTCTCAGCATCAGCATCATCAGAATTAGTATCTTAATTACCACCAGTAACCGATTATTATCATTCGTCAATACCATTATCACCAGCATCTTCACCATCATCATAATCACGCCATCGTGACACTGTCATGATCATCACGGTTAATACATAATCACCATCATCATCATCATCATCAGTTAATCCCATCATCATTCTCATCAGTTAATCCCCTCCTCCTCCTCCTTATCATCATCATCATCATCATCATCATCATCATGTCCTATTCTTTTAAAGAATATTGAGTAGGATCCAGAAACAGGATAAAGGAAAATACTGAACAAGAACTATCATCAGAGTAAAAGTAAGATAAAAGTGGGGACAGATGCCATTAGGCGAATGACAGCCTTTCTCGCCTTAACAACTTCCTCTGCATCTCCACAGGCTTCCCCAAAACTATTACCACAACTCACACTTTTACAACTGAGGTCTTCCCTGTTAGGGAATATTTTGATATGAGAGGAGCACTGTTCTATGCGGGGACCTGTGCTAATACATAATACCTTTGGCATTACATGACCGAGCCTCACAACACAGCTAGAGACACTCACCACACAAACATTACTAGCACTTCCTCAACATCCCACCTCCAGAAATCTGAACACCTGCTATAAAGGAACATCTACATACACATTTCACGCACAGGGAGGTACGACACGTTAACATTTTCGAAGTCCGAACCCTCTAGAGCCAGCAGAACCCTCCTCACTTTACCCCCTCTGCTCTCCCTCACCAGCTGAAAATCCCAGCGCTCTAGTGTTTTCTTTCCCATCAGTTTTTCACTCCAAAATATTTTGATTAGCGGATTTTTTTTTAATACTGTTGGAAAGCTGAGAATTTGTAGAATGAGATGAAATAAATAGGAAAGTGAGTCTGCATAAAGTTATATAGTTATGACGAGTATAAGTTGATATCCCCGTTCTCCCTCGTAGCAGAAAATCCACTGGGTCAAGTATTTTCTTTTCTGCTCATTTCTTTACCCAAAATATTTATATTAGAGGATTTGTTTTTATGCCGCCAGAAAGCTGAGACTGTCAAATAAGATGAAGGGAAAAAGAAAGTGATATCGCATAAAGTAAAGCAATTAAGACGAATATAAGTTAAAAAAGGGCATAATGTTTATACCATTTCTTTCTAAGCGTTTTATGGTCATGTTTTAACGGAGTAAAGCACAGCACATGCCACACTAAAACGTGGACACAATAGCAACTGTGTAGTGTTCATATGAGACGACCCTATAGTGGCCATTACTTACTTGCGGTCGACGGATCTGCAGGACCGGGCTTGACGTGGGTTGAGTAACAGCAAAAAGAACTTGGCTAGAGGGCCAGTGCAACATCCAGGTTACCACAGTTACGTACCTTAAGTGGTAGCAGTGTCTGAGCATATTGTGGATTACTATACAACTATCCTGGGATACATGGGATACCTAGAATCATGGTTACTATAGTTACCTTCCCCAAGTGTTACTCTAGGTCCTTATTTTATCTACCAGTCCCTATGGTGTGGACTGAAGCCAGAATCGAATGGCACCATCTACTTGCACCACGATTCAAACCTGGTGCTAACGGGCCGGCATCTTAATTGCTTACAATGTAAGCTAACTCGGCGACCACAGTGGTAAAATGAGCACACATTCATTCACCAATTACTATTTGTTCTCTGCAACACAGAGAGTTAAACATTATCACTGTGTTATGTAAAGTAGTAATAACAATAATAATAATAATAATAATTATTATTATTATTATGGTAATAATAATAAATATTATCTTATATTGCAATCATCAATTATCAGTCATCAATCATCGTCGTCGCCGTCGTCGCCATTATTATTATTATTATTGTTGTTGTTGTTTTTGTTGTTATTTTAAGACTTTCTCACATAAGTAATTAATTGATATCAGTTGACATAAACTCTCATTAGACTCTAAAATGATGACGTCTTTAGTATTTTAGCCTTTCTTCTACTGATAAAGCAGATCTCTTTGCTCAGACTTTCTCCTCCAATTCTACCTTAGACGATTCCGGTGCTGTTCCTCCATCACTTCCCCCCTCAGACTTCCTCATGACTGGCATTAAAATTTCTTCAGCTGATGTATTTTCTGCCATCACTGGCCTCAATATTAACAAGGCATATGGGCCTGATCGAGTCCCTCCTGTTGTCCTCAAAAACTGTGCTTCTGTGCTTACACCCTGCCTAGGTAAACTCTTTCGCCTTTGTCTTTCAACTTGTACCTTTCCTTCTTGCTGGAACTTTGCTCTCATTCAGCCAGTCCCAAAGAAGGGTGACCATTCCCAACCCTTCAACTATCGTCCAATCGCTTTAACATCCTGTGTATCAGAAGTTTTCGAATCAGTTCTTAACAGAAAAATTTTAAAGCACCTTTCCTGTCACAACCTTCTTTCTGATCGTCAGTATGGGTTCCGTCAGGGACGCTCCACTGGCGACCTTCTCACCTACCTGTCAGACTCCTGGTCATCCTCCTTTCGGGACTTTGGCGAAAGCTTTGCCATTACACTTGACATCTCAAAGGCTTTCGATCGAGTCTGGCATAAATCTTTGATTTCCAAACTGCCCTCTTACGGTTTCTATCCTTCTATCTGTGCCTTCATCTCTGGCTTCCTTTCTGGTCGTTCTATAGCTGCTGTTGTAGACGGCCATCGTTCTTCTCCTAGACCTATCAACAGTGGTGTTCCTCAGGGCTCTGTCCTATCACCAACTCTCTTTCTTTTATTCATTAATGACCTTCTAAGCTGTACTGTACATCTAACCCTATCCACTCATATGCTGATGATTCCACCCTTCACCTTTCCATTAGATTTCCGCAACGTCCATCTCAGCAGTTACTTCAGCAAACAAGGGATGAGGCTATGGCACACCTAATGTCTGACTTGGCTCATATCTCTGATTGGGGTAAAAATACTCTTGTTATTTTTAATGCATCAGTAACTCAGTTCTTACACTTATCAACCCGACAAAATCTTCCTCAGGATTACCCACTAATGTTTAATAATGTTCAGCTCAGTCCTGCATCATCCTTGAATATGCTAGGGGTTTCATTCTCTTGGGATTTGTCTTGGAAAGAACATATTACATCTCTTGTGAAATCTACTTCCAAGAGATTAGGTGTGCTGGGCCGACTCCGAACTTTCTTTACCCCTGCACAGATGTTGACCTTGTTCACGGGTTTTATTCGCCCGTGTATGGAGTACAACTCTCATGTGTGGGGAGGCTCCCCACATGCAGTTCTTCTCAATAGGGTGGAGTCAAAGGCTTTTCGTCTCATTAACTCTCCTCCTCTTACTGATTCCCTTCAACCTCATTAACTCTCCTCCTCTTACTGATTCCCTTCAACCTTTGTCTCTTCGCCGCACTGTTGCTTCTTTATCTCTCTTCTATCGCTACTTCAATGGTCACTGTTCCTCTGAACTGTCTGCTTGCATCCCTCCACCTCTACGACGAGCACGTAGTACCCGTCTAGCAACAAACTCTCATCCCTTTTCTGTCCAACTCTCTAATGCAAGAGTTAACCGTTACTTCCAGTCCTTCATTTATGCAACTGGTCAACTCTGGAACTGTCTCCCTCTGTCTGTATTCCCTGCTTCCTATGATCTCCAATCTTTCAAACGCAGTGTGTCCAGTCATCTCGAAATGAATGGATCTTGAATTTGGCTCTCTTTTGTATTGTTTTTACTTTTTCTTGGAAGGAACAGTATGCGGGCCCTGGCCTTTGGTTCCTTCTTCCTTGCATAAAAAAAAAAAGACAATTTTTTCCCTGAAGACACTTTTGGAAATGGAGGGGTAAATTACGGCATTCATATAACCCTGCACTGGGAGGGGAATGCTATGCACTAAAGAAAATTGTCCGTCGGTAGCAGGGGTTAGTTAGAAGACGTCATCATACTCATTACGTTAAAATCTTCAGCTAAAGGTCTTGTCAATCATTCATCTGGTTAACATTCACTCATGAAAGAAGCTTTCACTTTGTTTCAGTCAGTCGGTGAATAAGAAAGTCAGCCAATGATATCAGTCACTCAATCTGGCAGGCAGGGGAGGGCTTAACAATTAAATCAGATAACGTCTTTTGTAAAACTTAATTTTGCTAAAATAAGACGATTTAATTCACCTTATCACATTTTTTTTAATTGGAGAGGTTAGACATAGTACTCAAAAATCTCTTGCGGCAAGATATCTCCAATTAAACTGAATATAACAGTGTGGTAGTAGCATATTGAAAGTGCAAACCACATAATCATTTTCAAGGGATTACGAAAAATCTCCCAGTACTGACAAGGTTAACATCTGTAACTCCCTGGGTACCTACCCACTTACCCGCTTGGGCCGGGTTTCTTAGTTTAAAAAACCAGGGCGGGTAATTAAAAAGAACAATAGTCTATCCATCTATTGCCAGACACATTAATCCCGTAAGGGGTGGCCACAGTCAAATCGCCTCCATGTCTCCCTGTCCCCCACCATTTCACTGCCCTGCACCCAGCTCACACACCCCTCTCTCATACTATACCTCTCCACTCCGTCCCTCCATCTAAACCTTGACCTCCCCCTCCCTCTACCCCCCTCCGCCTCACTCACTTACACTCTCCTTCTCAGTCTTTCGCCCTCCATCCTCTCCACATGGCCAAACCACCTCAGTGTGTTTCTCCTAACGCCTCCTATCACACCCACATCCACACCACAACGCTCCTTGACTTCCTCATTTGTCAGTCTGTCTCTCCATGTGACTCCACATGCTCCTCTCAAATAACTCATTTCCACTGCCGTCACTCTCGACTTTTATCCCTCCAAAAAGGTCCACGCTTCACGTCCGTATGTTAGAGTTTGTATCACAATACTGTCATGCAGTAACTTTTTCACTTCCATGTTCACTTCCTTGTTTCTTATCATTGCTTTCAAGGAACCAGCAATCTTTCTTCCTTGTTGTAACCTTTCAAGCTCTTTACCCTCCAAACTTCCATCTTTACTCATCACACTACTCAAGTACTTAAACGCACTCACATTTTCCATTTCCTCCTAATTCAGCCTCACTGTACATTCAGTGGCATCATTTCTCTCGATGACCATAACTTTACTCTTCCCTATATTCCCCTTTCGATTCCGTTTCTTACATACTTTCTCAAACTCATTCACCAAGCATTGCAGCTCCCCATCATCTTCATTTAACAACACAGTATCATCTGAAAACAACAGGACAGGGAGTTTCCACACACTGCCCTCTCTCATTAGGGCCGCTCCAACGTCCACTGCTCTACCTTGTATCTCTTTTATAACCCATCCATATACAGATTGAAGAACCATGGAGACATGACACATCCTTGTTTTAATCCAACCTTCAATAGAAAAATTCACTCAGTTCATTGTCCACACTCACTGTAACCTTAACACTCTCATACATACTCTTCACGGCATTCAACAACTTCCCATTTACTCCATATACTCTTAATATTTTCCATAATCCTTCTCTATCCTCCCTGTCATATGGTTTCTCCAAATCCATGAAGGCCACATGCAAATTCCACTAAAGATCTAAGAATGAATATCAAATCTATACAAACTCTTCCCTTCTTAAAACCTCCCTGTTTTTCTCCAACTACACTAATTCCTCTGTTATTTACCCAACTTTGTCAATAGGTATCCTTCCATACATTTTTCCTATTACACTAAGAAAACAAATGCCCCCATGATTACCACACACTTCTCTTTCCCATTTTCCTTTGTGCAGGGAAATAAATATACCTGACTTCCAACCCTCGGGGACTTTACCTTCTTCCCAGGACAATCTGCACATCTTCCACATCCATTTTACTACTATTTCTCCCCCATGCTTCAGCATTTCACAACACACTCCATAAATTCCTGGGGCTTTCCCCAGACTTTCTTCATTGCTTCCACAACTTCCATCCTACAGCTTTCCTCTCTTCTCACATCTCGGTCCTCCAGCCTTTCCCCAGCCACTTATACTCACTTTACTTTCATTCTTTATGTTCATCAATTCCTTAAAGTGTTCTTTCCATCTGCTCACTTTTTCTCCCTTCTCCGCTAGTAATACTGTATACAATTTTTATCTTTCACTTCCAGTCTAGCTTTTTTAACACCTTGTCTAGCTCTCTTTACCTCTTTCCAGAACATTTTCTTACATTCCCTCCACTTTACACTCAAATTCCTTCCAAGTTCCTCCTGCACTCTCTTCTTAGTCTCTCTTTCTAATCTTTTCACCTCTCTATTCCTCTCTACTTGTAACTCTCCCTGATTTCTCTCAACTTCCTCCACACCCTTGTTTCTCATCCACTCACTATATGGTTTCTTTTCTTGTGCAACAGCCTGTCTCACCTTTTCATTCCACAATGCTGTTCCTTGCACCCCCTTTCGTGTTCTCTTCACCCCACACACCACTTCACATGCTGCACAGATTTCTTCTGAGAATAAATTGCACACACCTTCCACGTCCCCCATCTGCTCCAGATCATAATTATCCAATCGCTTCTCCACTTCTCCCTTATATTCTGACTTGTTTTTTTTTTTTATCCCCTTGTAACCTTTCCGCCTTCCTTCGAAGAACTGCTTCCTCCTCTCCTTCCTTTCTTCAATTCCTCCACTTCGTTTAAACCTTGACCTTCACCACCACCAAATGGTGGTCAGATTGTCCACTCCCTCTACCTCTATATGCTCTTGCATCCATAACACGCCTTCTCATTCTATCATACACACACACACATAATCGATCATTGCATTCCATTCATTCAGTTCACCCCCCACCCTTCTCATCATTTACTACGTATATATGTGGATCAATTTATGTCCGAATAGGGTATTGGCTATCACCAACCGCTTCCCTGCACAAACGTCCACTAGAGCACTGCCATTCTCATCCACTTCTGTAGGCACATCCAACTCACCCACTAATAGTTAATATATTAATTATTTAAGCAATCAGTTATATACATATACATACGTACACAAATTTCACCATATGTTTCTGCAACACTGAAAGGAATGTTACAGGCATAAAACATTCTTGCAAACTGCAGGTGTAGTAATTTCTCCTCAGTTTCTGTGATCTTGTGAACAAATCTATCAGTGATCTGTACTAAGGAAGAAAATGGGGCAGTATAGAGTCACTTGCACTTCTTTTGAGTGTAGGGTATGAAAGACTGCTTGTGGATCTCCCTGGCAGATTTTTTTCATTAAACGCACTTGTGTCTTCCTCCTCCTCCTTCTCCCCCAGGGATTTATGGTGTGAAGGCGTTTACTGGATAAAAGGAGTGCATCTCTTCAGGTGTTCTCTCAGTCTTTCTACTTTAGAACTTATTTTTTTACTACAATGTCTGCGCTTCTATTTCTTTTTCCCTTCTCATCATTAGTTTCCTTCTTCCTATAGATCTGTATTTGCCTTTACTTGCCATGATGTTCTGTTGCGTAGTGACCCTCCACTGACTACTGCCGGTCTAGTTGTGCTGTCCTGGATGAAACAGTTATGCTTGTTTGCTTATACACGTTACAACATGAATGCCTTTCACAGCTAAGTAGACTGGATTTCATCATGTTTTGCATAATATGTTTCAGCATGAGTATTTGCAATATGGTTAGATAAATCTTTGATGGACAAATGCATAATACCCTAACATTACTTTATAAAACTGTATCATGTAAGTTGCAGTACGGCACATTTTACAGTACCTTTTACTGAGCAGTACCTAA
>JAGKTI010012613.1:0-24361 GCA_018397915.1 Birgus latro
ACTGTTTCCGGCATAATAGAAGAAACTTATTCAACGCAATAAGAAGTGGATTTCAATTAGAAGTGGATTTCAATTAGAAGTGAATTTCGTTTCCCAATTCTCCAACTGGAGCCCAGGTTAGGATAGGTTAAATTATTAGGTAGTTAAGCAATGTTAGGCTAGATTAGGTTATCAGTTGCCTAACCAAACTCCACCCTGCCACCCATGTGATCGAGTTGTGAGTAAGATGTGTGGGTGGGAGGACAGACTCACGCTGGTTTCCCCGTACCTCGCTCGCTAGCAACCGGATGCTTCGTGTTTAAACCGGATAATTCTATGTATTACTGTACCACTGAACCATTCAGTCACGGCCCGGATATACCGAAGGCTGGATAATCCGAGCCTGGATAATCGAGCTTTCACTATGTTTCCACTCACCTCTCGTGTCCTGAAGAGGTATGCCTCGTGGAAGAATTTAATGAACAGATTTCTCGTGGTGGTAAACAACGTGCCTAGCCACCCTCCCGCGATGAGGGAATGGACAAGTAACATTGAAGTGGTGTTCAAGCCGCCCAACACCAGGTCCTTGTCGCAACTCGTGGACCAAGGGGTAATCGCTGCATTCAAAGCATATTACCTCCGCTGCACAATGCAGAAGTTGCTGAGGGCCTATGACAGTGATAATAGAACAACATTACAGCAGTTCTGGAAGGACTACAATATATGCCATGCTCTAGAGAATATTATTACAGCATGGCATAATGATAGCCAGCCCACAATGAAAGGTGTGAGGCAGAAGCTGTGGCCAGAGTACATGCACTACTTCACTGGCTTCCCCAAGGATGTGCAAGCTTTGCTGATGCAGTGTGTGCGGCAGGACATAGTGGAATTATCGCACGAAGCGGGCTTCGGGGAGGTCGACGAGGATGACATGGAGGAGGTTCTTGAAAGACACAGGGAGAAGCTTAGCAACGAGGAGCTCCTCAACATGGAGATTCAGCGGGTGCACCAGGAGGCACAGGAGGAGGAAGTCATCCCTGAAGTGCAAGCCCTCAATATAACAATTCTGAGGGAGATACTGACCAAGCTGTACGAAATCATTGCACTGATACGCACACACGACCATCTCCAAGGACAAAGCAGAGACACAGCTAATTTGCTAGAAGAGGGGATGAAGGTGTACAGGATGACGCTAGAGAAAAAGAAGAGGGTGTCCGGTACACTACAACCACTGCCTTCTTCAAACAGGCCCCCACCACGCCAGCAAGTCACACAGGATCTGCCCAGCCCTCGACGAGCAGAGCATCTCCCCAGCCTTCAACCAGCAGAGTATCTCCCCAGCCTTCAACCAGCAGAGCATCTCCCCAACCTTCAACCAGCAGAGAAACACTCAGGGTCTCCTCCCACCGAGGACGTGCTCAGCCCCTAGTGCTGGACTTAACCTCTAGCCGATCCCTGTCTCCCATGTCACCTGTGTCTCCACTAAGGCACTCCGCCACCACATTGCTACCTTTCTCATCCCAGCCTCCACCTACCTCACCACTTTTGCCACTTTCTCTGTCTCCCTCTCCATGACATGAGCCACCGCATCTGACTCCATTGCTATCTCATCATTCATCATAGCAGTCTCCCTTACCACCTCACCGGTCATCTCAGCTGTCTCCCTTACCACCACCTCTGTCATTGCATTGCACTCCATCGCCACCCCATCTCACCTCATTGCCATCGCCTGAGCCATTGCATCACACCCCATCGCCACCACTTGAGCCATCATATCGCACCCCATTGCCACCGCCTGCCTCATATTGCACTCCATTGTTATCCCGAGAGCCAGCGCCACCCCACCTCACCAGGCTTCTCTCCTTTCTAACCCTCCCCTTGAGATGGGGTGTGAGGGCTTTGAGGGGGAGGATTGAGTGGTAGGGAGCACCACATGTCCCCTAGCCTCGGGGGGGGACCGGACATGGACTTATAAGAAGTAAGTGATGAGAGGTGTTTGATATTTTCTAACCTATTCTTTATGATTTTCAGGCTTTAATTGTTGGTTTCAGTGAGCTATTTATAGGTGTTAGGCTTAGGTTAGCTTCCTTGACATCTGTTAGGCCATTTAGATTGGCCTTAAACTTGTTTTTGGGCTCATTTGGGTGGGCTTTGGGCTTGGTTTAGTGGGAAACCCAAGGCTGGTAAACAGTCCACATTACTTTACCTGTTAAAAGTACCCTGATATATGATATCCCGCCTAACGATGGGATTTTACCTAACCAATTAGATCATTAAACTGGGGTATGCCTGTATATACAGTGATCTCTCAATTATCCAGATGCTGGACACTGGCTCTATTAAACCATTATCTGAATTTACTTGCTTTTATCTGGATGTAAAAGTGCTTGAGAACTTTGGCAGGCCAGCCGACATATCCAAACATTCAGTATTGCGGCCACTGGGCTCAAGTCATGAGCGGGAAGTAGTCTGTAACCCACACCAGAGCTAAAATGTCCGTCCACCCCTGTACTGAATGATCAAAGTCGCGCGCTTGTCCGATCACTCCCAGTGAACCTCCAGTACCTAAGCAATACGAATATAACCGCAAGCAGTGTTGAAACATCTGTACACATCCCCACCCAATGTCTAGCATCGCGCAGCCACCTGGCTAGCTTTTTCCTCATTGCCACCAAGCATGTAACACAGACCACAAGCCATGAGTACAGGTATACCCCAGTTTAACAATGTAATTGGGCAGGTAAAACCTCATCATTAAGTGGGGTATTGTATGTTGGGGTACTTTTAACATGTGATGGTAAGTGTTTATCAGCCTTGGGTTTCCTCCAAACCAAGCCCAAAACCCACCCAAATGAGCCCAAAAACAAGTTTACAGCTGTAAAGGAAGCTAACCTAACACCTGTAAATAACTCAATGAAATCAACATATAAAATATGAAAATCATAAGAAATACACTTGACAATATCAAACACCTCTCATCACTTACTTCTTATGGGGGAGGCAGTGGCTCAATCGGTTGAGAGATGGACTGCAGTCCTACCAGACCCAGGTTCAAATCCCGGCTGGGGCAGGGAACAGTTTGTGGACTTGAATTTCATGAAATCAGACTTTACTGACCTACCAGAAGACCTGCCGACATGTCGTAAAAATACCCCCGTTAATACCGATACACCAGTCCTGTATGAGACAGCCCTAGCATGTATTCAATATGGATGGTGGGTGTTAGCACTGAAGTGGTGACATGTAGAGATGTGAATGGTTGTAGGAAGACCACTGGGCCTTGAGAGCAGGCTGAGAAGCCTATGCCCACAGTCAGTCCTGGTCATCATCCTGCTATCCCCCCCAAGGCTAGGGGACATGTGGCGCTCCCTACCACTCAATCCTCCTCCTCCAAGCCCTCAAACCCCATCTCTAGGGAAGGGTCAGAGGGGGAGAAAGCCTGGCAAGGTGGGGTGATCCTAGTGGGAGACTGATGCACTGGCTCTGGGGGTGGCGATGGAGTGCAATGCGATAAGGCAGGCAGTGATAATAGGGTGCAATGCAATGGCTCAGGCAGTGGCGATGGGGTGCGATCCGATGGCTCAGGGGGTGGCGATGAGGTGCGATGTGATGGCGAGGGTGGCGATGGAGTGCGATGCGATGACAGGAGGTGGTGAGGGAGACAGCTGCAATGACCAGTGAGGTGGTGAGGGAAACCACTGCGATGAATGATGAGGTAGTGACGGAGTCAGATGCAGTGGCTCACGTCGTGGTGACAGAGAAAGAGACAGTAGCAGAAGTGGTGAGGGAGACGGAGGCTGGGGCAAGGAAGGCAGCGATGGAGCAGCAGCGTTCCTTTGTGGAGACACAAGCTACACAGGAGAAGGGGATCAGCTGGAGGTTAGGTCCAGCACTAGGGGCCGAGTACACCCTCGGCGGGAGGAGACCCTGGGTGTTTCTCTGCTGGTCGATGGTGGGGAAGATGCTCTGCTGGTTGAAAACTAGGGAGCTGCTCAGCTGGTTGTAGGCTGGAGAGATACTCTGCTGGTTGAAGGACGGAGAGATGCTCTGCTCGTCAAGGGCCGGGGAGATCCTTTGTGGCTTGCTGGAGTGGTGGGGGCCTGTTTGAAGAAGGCAGTGATTGTAGTCTACTAGCCAGCTTCTTTTCCTCCAGCATCATTCTGTACACCTTCATCCCCTCTTCCAGCCAATTAGCTGTATCCCTGCTTTGTCCTGGGAGATGGTCATGTGTGTGCATCAGCCCAATGATTTCGTACAGCTTGGTCAGCATCTCCCTCAGAACTGTTATATTGAGGGCTCGCACTTCAGAGACGACCTCCTCCTCCTCCTGTGCCTCCTGGTGCACCCGCTGAATCTCCATACTGAGGAGCTCCTCGTTGCTAAGCTCCTCCCTGTGGTTTTCGAGAACCTCCTCCACGTCATCCTCGCTGACCTCCCCGAAGCTTGCCTCATGTGATTATTCCACTATGTCTTTTCACACATGCTGCACCGGCGGAGCTTGCTCATCCTCGGAGAAGCCAGTGAAGTAGTGCACGCACTCTGGCCACAGCTTCCGCCAAACATCATTCATGGTGGGCTGGCTAACTTCACACCACAATGCAGTTATGTTCTCTATGGCGTGGCGTATATATATTGTAGCCCTTCCAGAACTTCTGCACTGTTGTCCTATCGTCACTGTTACAGGACCCCTCCAACTGCTGCATAATGCAGCGGAGGTAATATGTTTTGAACGCAGCAATTACCCCTTGGTCTGTGGGTTGCAAAAATGATGTGGTGCTGGGGGGAAGGAACACCACTTCAATGTTGCTTGCCCATTCCTTCATCGCAGGAGGGTGCCTAGGCGCTTTGTCTACCACCATGAGAAATCTGTTCACCAAATTTTCCCTGGAGGCATACCTTTTCAGGACACGAGAGAGGTACGAGTGAAAGTATGACGAACAGATATCGGAAGTCAGCCAGGCCTTCTTGTTCGACTTCCAAAACACCCCAAGATTTTCTTTGACATACCCCACCAGAGCCTTGGGGTTCTTGGAGTGATAGGCAAGAAGCGGCTTCAACTTGAGGTTGCCCTCGGCGTTGCCCCCCAGCAGGAGTGTATGCTGGTCCTTCGAGGCCTTGAACCCTGGCGTAGAATTTTCCTCTGTCACAAGATATGTCTTGGAGGACACCCTCTTCCAAAAGAGCCCAGTCTCATCAAAATTCAAGACCTCCTTCGCAATGCAGCCACCCTCCGCAATGATGCGTTTCAACTCGTCAGGAAACGTTGCCGCCGCAACCATATCGGCACTTGCCGCCTCACCATACATCTTCACATGGTGGAGATTAGCTCGCCTCTTTAACCGTACAAACCACCCATGGCTAGCCTTGAAGGTCTTGCTAGCATCAAAATCCCCCCTCACCTTGATTTCTTCCCATAGCAAGAGAGCCTTAGTGCAAATAATTGCCTGGCTCATGGGTGCCATTCACCAGTTCTGATCCTCCACCCACGTGCACAGCATCCACTCCAGCTCGTCCATCGCAGGCTCTCTCTGGCAGGTGATACGGGAGGTGGATAAGGTTGCAACCTCCCCAGCAGCAGCCTTAATGGCCTCCTTCTTCTTGATGATGGTGGAGACAGTTGACTGGGCCAGGTGGAGAGCTGAGGTGATAGCACATGCACCTTCGCCTTTGTTGTGGAACTTAAGAATATCTAGCTTTACTTCTAGAGACACAGTCTTATGTACACGCTTTGTGGGAACATCACCAGCACCAACACTAGCAGGCTGCTTACCACCCTGACTTGGGCCTCGGCTAGCACCGCCACTAGCCCCACCACGTGCAGCACCTGTACCAGAGATGATCACACTTATTTAGGCTAAAATTCACACAAAATCCACTCCACATACGATCAGCATCACTGCTCTACTCATGGCACTGCTCGTACTCAGTTACGTACAGCTACGATAGCAGCTTGCATAACGCTGGTGATGCAACACGATGCATGGTGGACGAGTGTAAGAGAGTTCCTCACTCTGGGATGGCCGGTGCGAGAAGAACGATATGGGTGAGCGTGGGGAGTACGATGGGTGTGGGAGCTGCTCAAGTGTTTCTGCGCATCCTGGGAAGCAGATGGACTCAGTTGACCGTGGGAAAACGCATGATTCAAAGTTTCTGCCTATCGCCTATGGACACGACATCGGAGGGCCCATCATTAAACCGGGGATCAGCCATCGTCTAACAGGGTACAGTGGTATTTGTACCCCCATCGCTAAGCTGGGGTATCGTATATTGGGGTATTACTGTACATGCTTGGTGACAGTGCCCGTCCGCCTCTTCACCATACGCTGAAAGTTGCGTGGCCACCGGGCTAATTCTTGCCCAACCGCCGCCACCATCAAACAGAGACCACAAGCCAATACTACATGTTCGGTGACAGCGCCCGTCCGCCTCTCTACCGAAGGTCGAAAATCGTGCGGCCACCCGGAGACACTCACACCACACGCACAAAGAGAAAGAGAGGGAAAGAGAGAGAGATTCATTCCCATGCTGATTACAATATCAGTACAGTACTGTAATTTCTGTACCAATGCATATGATAGTACTGTGTTGTACACAATACAGTACAGTGTGTGTGAATGTACAGTACAATACTGTACAATACACTTCCATTCAGTACGGGTATTCGTTACAATACCACAGTCAGTCACCTTTGCCAAGCAGCCCTACTGAGATAGGTTAGGTTTGGTAAGGTCAGGTAAAGCTAACCTACGTAATTTTGCCTGGAAACACATTGAGCATATCTTCGAGAAAGTCCTTTATTTACTTTTGAAAGGATAAGGCGAGCATGGTTCCTGGCTGAGGGGTACAGGTGGCCACCGTGTGTGTAACACAGACCACAAGCTACAAGTACATGTTCGGTGACAGCGCCGGTCCGCCTCTCTATCAAAGGTCGAAAGTCACACGGGCACTGGGAGGCACACACACACACACACACACCACACACACATAAAGAGAGAGATTCCTTCCCACGCTAGGATTACAATAAAGAGAATCAGTACAGTAATTTCTGTACCAATGTATATGATAGAACGGTACAATTCCAGTTAACCGAGAAGCTTGGTGAATTTACCTTTCTGGTAACCGATTTTTCCCAGGTACATGATATTATATACTCATACACTGACTATATCATTGCAATATATACAATACCACTCATATCCAGGGCCACATTAACATTTTTCCACTGAAATAACCTAAAACACAGTTCCACTGACATAACACACTTAGTTGCAGTGTCTTGCAGTAGTGCAAAGTGCACATGACAAGTCTGTTTTGTTAAATACTATTCATTACACAATATCTTATTCATCAAACAGAAAAATAAACTAAAGTAATAAATCTTGATCATTTATTGATGAACAGATGATTTGGAAAGAAGTGTTCTATAGAACAGTTATCATGACTCCCTTGCTCACAGCTGTGCATATGTGCCATTGCCTACCCATTTATTCCTCACTTGACCGCCAGGACCATCCCTCACTCACAGAATCGCCACTCAGCTGTTTTGCAGATAATACAATAAATATGAAGGAACTGCAATCACTGTAATTTTGTCAAATATCCCCCCAAAAAATGCTTCATTTCTATCAGCTAGAGTTTATCTTCTCTGCCAACTCATATGTATTCTAAGCTGTCATCGCCTCAGAATGCATTTGATGACAATGCCGATGCAAATGCATTCTAATATGACATCATAAAACATTTGATGACAATGCAAATGCATTTTAAGATGATATCATCTTAAAAGACATTTCATGACTGCAAATGGGTTCTAAGATGACTGTCTTAAAACACATGATCCCAATGCAAATGCGATTTAAGATGACATCATCTTAGAACGCATTTGATTACAATGCAAATGCGTTCTAAGATGACAGTTTTGGAATACACTTAATGACAATTAGGGTTCATCAAATGAGATCCCGGGATCCCGAGATCCCATTATTTTCCCGCGATATACGGCACTAGTCTCGGGATATTCCCGGTGCAAATGATGTGAGACGCAAGCAAGCTAGAGGTTGAAGGAATTTCCCAGGATTCCCAAATGTCCCGGGATTACATGAATATCCCGGGTTCGCAGGAATGTCTCAGTACGTATCTCATTCACACTTCGGGATTGCGTGAATCTCATGGCTATAATGTTAACAGCAATTTAACGTAGGGTGTAAAAGGGTAATTGTTGTCAAGTGCTGCAGTAGAAATAATCACATACAACGTACAGAAATGACAATGATTAGGTGGATGTGCAGTGCGTCCCTGCGTGCAAGGCCTGGGGGGGCTGGGCTTATGATAGAAGAGTTGAGAGGTAGGATGGGACTGGAGTGTATTGGTGTTGTGATGAGGAGAGGTAGGCTGAGGTGGTTTGGACATGTGGAGAGGATGGGGGATGATAATTGGGTACAGAGGGTGAGAAGTGTTAATATTGGGGGAGGGGTTGGGAGGGGTAGACCGAGAAAGACATGGGATGAGGTCATTAAATGTGACTTAAGGGTTAAGGGACTGAATAGGGAGGCTGCCAGAGATCGAGCAGCATGGAGAGCCGCCATTAGGTGACCAAGGCCGACACATGCAAGCATGTTGGAGCCTTCAAAAACGAACAAAAAAATGAACAAAAAAATATTCTGGTCCTGATATTATGACTGTACTGTGTGTGCTTTCATATAATGGAAGATATAGGTATGTGGCTGACATATGCCAACAGATAGTTATTAATCCTGTTACAAACTTACAGCAGTGGTTCACAAACTACCGATGTTGGTAAATTGGAAGGTCTAGCTATAGTGTACGGCCCCCACTTTACTACCTTTTAGGTATTTAGATAATTAATGGATGGCTGTGTAAGAATGTATTAAAACATTGATATGTGTACTACTGATTTCATATTGTGACAACGTCAGCATTTTCATTTTACGCTAAAATAAATGAGATGAGAAAGAATGAGAATCCATGTCTAAATAGTCAGGTATTCCAGAATGTTGATAATTATATAGAGGACCCAAATAGTTTCCAGTGAGATATAGGATCCTGGGAAAATCATATTATCCCCTTACATTCTAGTCATCACGGGAAATTCCCGGGATGTAAGCATTACAAATGTATCACCTCCTATGAATCGGGATATTCCCGAGAGTATTTATACCTTTCCCGGGATGTATCACAGGGGACACTGGGATTCCGGGATCCCGAGGTCTCATTTGATGAACCCTAATGACAATGCCAATGCAAATGCATTCTAAGATGGTATCATCTTAAAATACATTTCCTGCCAATGGAAATGCATTCTAAGCTAACATCTCAGAACACGTTTGATGCCAATGGAAACACGTTCTAAGATGACAATCTTAGAATGCATTTGCATTAGCAGAAAAGGTACTCTCTAGCTAATAGAAATGAACCATTTATTTGACAAAATTACTGTACTTGCATTCCCTATGTATTTACTGTTTTCTTTGCAAAACAGCTGGGTGGTGAGTGAGGGGTGGAGTGATGGTGGTCAGTGAGGGCATGTACACACAACTGAGCAAGAGAGTCATGAACTCGTGATAACTCTACTTTAGAACACATCAATCATCAGTTTGCCAATAAATGCTCATGGTTTATTTCTATAGCTTATTTTTCCATGTTTTTATGAATAAAATGAATAATATTTAATACAATGGACTTCCCAAGGTACTGTATGATGTTGGAAGCTTGTGGGTAGTTAGTTGATTGGTTAGGTACAAAACCTCACTAGTGTCACATATTTTTGGCCAATGAAAGAGTATACCTTTTTTCAAAGGAATTACAGTAATCACTCTATTATCCGGATGCCCATTAACTGGACACCCCATTGTCCGGAAATCGTTGGGCTGGGTATTCGGAACCCAAAAATGCCCCCCAAATGCAAAAAAAAACGAAAATCACCCGACTTTTATTACCCGTAAGTTTGAATTTGGCATGCGGCGCTAAACAGCTGTGCTTACGCGTGCTTCTCCAGCTTCCCAGGCTCCCCTTCCCTCTCAACTACCATAATGAGTAAACAATTGTCAGGATGGCTGGTGCTAGTGCTCGTTTCTGTTTAAACAATCATAATTCACAGTGCTAAGCTCAACACTGAATTACTGTACATGCTTCAAGAGCATTTTCACCACTGTCAGAGCCTTGGAGGTGGGGTAATCTTCATAACAACCACCACGGACATGTAAGTACACTGTCAACTGCCAAATATTTTCCATGCTCACCTCTAAATCCTCATTCTCTGGTTACATTTTATTTATTTCATGCTTTGTGTTCCATATTCATGTGCATAAGGTGTGAAAAAGATGATTTTCATAGTGATTTTCATATCCGATACTTACTTTCAGCATGCTGTTAACTGGTGAACATCTTTGCCATACTCACCTCTAAATCATCATTTTCTGGTTACATCTTATTTATTTCATGCTTTGTGTCCCATCTTTGAGTGCATAAGATGTGAAAAAGGTAATTTCCACAGTGATTTTCATGTTCGATAGTAACTCTCACTATGCTGTCAACTGGTGAACATCTTTGCCACACTCACCTCTAAATCATCAATTTCTGGTTAAATTTCAATTAATTCATCATTTGTGTCCATTATTTATGTGAATAGGGTCTTAAATAAGTGCTATGCATGTCCAGTAGGGAGATAGGTAAGTGGTTTTCTAAGTTAGGTTTGGTTAGGATCCAAAAGTATCGGTGTGGGAGCTTCAGGGCCAATATCTGGACAGAACCAATTTCAGGACATGCCTTTGGCTCTATTACATTGGATAATGGAGGGATTACTGTATTCATCTTGCTTTTCACACACATACACCTAAGACAAGAGCATGGATTGATGATGAATACCAGGAGATGTTGTCAGACATGGTTAGTTATCTACAGACAGTGATTGAGAAAAGCAACAATATAATTCCAATGGGTGATTTTAATTGTAAAGAGATGAACTGGGAGGAATGGGACTCAGGAGGTGATGAAGATTCGTGGGGCACTATATTGTTAAACATTGTTATTAATAATGTAATGACACAGTGGGTCAAAGAAGAGACATGATTCCGAGGTGATGACACATAAGCAAGATTAGATTTACTGCTAACCAAAGAACCTGATGTAACTGAATCCTTGAAATATCTGTGTCCTATAGGAAAAAGTGATCACGTGGTCACTGAGTTCCAGATGATGATAAGGAAAGTGGTGCCAAGAGACGAGCTTTATAGGCAGGGAAGATACAACTTTGGGAAAGCAAACTTTACAGAACTGAGAAAAAATTTTGAAAATGCAGATTGGAGAAAATTCAGAGAAACAAGAGAGATTCAGAGGAAGTGGGATATCTTTCTAGACCTCTATATTTCAGGAGTGGAAAAATATGTTCCAAGAGTAAGTGGGAAAGAAAACAGGAAAGAGGAATGGTTTAATAGAAGGTGTATGATAGCAAAAAAAAGAGAGGGACATGGTGTGGAACAAATGGAGAAAGAGAGGTAATAACAGAACAAAGGAAGAATATAAAAGAACTAGAAATGAATATACAAGAATTCATAGAGAGGAAGAAAGGAACTCTGAAAAAGGTATAATCGACAAATGTAAGGATGAACCCAAATTGTTTTATAGATTTGTTAATGGCAAATTGAAACAAAAGGAAGGAATCACCAAACTGAAAGTAGAAGGACAGGTCTATAATGATGCGGCAATGCAAGCTGAAATAATGAACAAACGTTTCCAATCGGTTTTTACTAATGAAGGGGAGTTTGTGGAGGGGGAGGGAGTGACTAGGAATGTAGTTACAAAAGATATAAAAGTGGAAGTGCAGGAAGTGTACAAATTACTGGAAACTCAAGATGTAAGGAAAGCCCCAGGACCGGATGGAATTTCAAATTGGGTACTGAAGGAATGCAGAGAACAACTGGCGAATAAGATTCACAGTTTAACTGTGTGTTTGCTGGAACAAGGGAAAGTGCCTCGGGAATGAAAGAGAGCAAATGTGGTACCAATTTACAAGGGAGGAAACAAGGAAGAACCCCTGAACTATAGACCAGTGTCCCTAACCAGCATGGTTGTAAAATTGTGCGAGAAGTTTCTGAAAGATAGGTGGACAAAATATCTGGAAGAGATGAATATTTTGACTGAAAGTCAATTTGGATTCAGAAGTGGAAGGTCATGTGTTTCCAACTTGTTGAGCTTTTACTCAAGAGTGATTGATGTGCTACAGGAGAGAGACAGTTGGGTGGTTTGTGTGTATTTAGATTTGGAGAAGGCCTTTGACAAGGTACCCCATAAGAGCCTAATGTGGAAATTAGAGCATATAGGAGGACTGAAGGATAACCACCTGGAATGGATGAAAGACTTTTTGAGAGACAGAGAAATGAGGACAATAATAAAGGACAGGATGTCTGGATGGAGAGAAGTAACAAGTGGTGTCCCACAGGGCTCGGTGTTGGCGCCAGTAATGTTCCTGATTTACGTAAATGATATGGTAGATGGAGTGAACAGTTATGCAAGTCTGTTTGCTGATGATGCAAAGATCCTGAGGAAGGTAGAGGTTGAAGGGGACTGTAAAATGCTGCAGGAGGATCTGGATAGGATACATGACTGGAGCAGGATGTGGGAAATGAAATTCATCGCAAAAAAATGTAAAATATTGGAATGGGTAAAAGCACCAAGAGACCATCACTGAATTATATGATGGGTAATGAACCAATCACAAAAGCAAGAGAAAAGAAAAGATTTAGGAGTGCTGGTCCAGGATAGTTTGTCACCTGAAAAACACATTAACAAGATAGTTAGAGAGACATATAAACTATTGACCAACATAAGAGTGGCATTTCATTACATGAATGAAGAGATGATGAGAAAATTGATAGTGGCCATGATCCGCCCCAGGTTAGAATATGCAGCAGTAGTCTGGTCCCCACACAAAAAGAAAGATATAAACAGGATTGAGAGAATACAAAGAACAGCAACTAAGATGGTCCCCGGTCTGGCAGATCTGTCATACAGTGAGAGGCTAGAAAGGCTGGATTTGCCATCCTTACAGGAAAGGAGTGAGAGGGATGACATGATTGCTGCATTCAGGACCATGATGGGAGTAGATAAAATTGATAGAGAAGATCTGTTTGTATGGGATAAGAGAGCAACAAGAGGACATGAACTGAAACTGAAGCAGCCACGCTGCTTGAAGGACATCAAGAAATATAGTTTTCCGTATAGATGCATAGACCTGTGGAATAGGCTGGACAAAGAGATCGTCCAGTCTAAAAACTTAAACGAGTTTAAAGCAAAACTTGACTTAATGAGAAAAAGAGACGGAACCCCACGAGCATAGCTCACTTCCTGTATATCACAATTAGGTAAATACAATTAGGTAAAAACACAAAATAGCTTGGGTCCCTGGGACTTCGTATCATAACTCGCGGAATTTCCTACATTAAATTCTGTTATCAACATCTTACAGTGTTCACCATTTTCAAGACTGTTGCATTTGTCCAGCTTTAGTTTCAAGGTGACCACAATGTGTTAAGATTTGTTTGCATCAGAGTACAAATCACTAATCAGGACACTACGACACAGGATAGCACAACAGCGTGAGTGCTTGTTTACTGACTGACGGCAGAAAACTGACTGGTGATTTGTGGAAGCATGTAGGGTGACTAAACTAGACAGCGGAGAAGGGGGGGAGAATAGATGGAAAGGGGATTAACTAGGAAACGACCCTGACCGAAATGCCTTCACTTCACATCCCCCCAACTTCATCCAGCCTCACGTGACTAACCCGTGCTGGGGTGGCCAATGAAAGTGGCACACACTTATATTATTTATGTACTTGCCAGTCCATGAATTTTCCCATTTGTCTAATAGTTCCGGTAGCCTGGTAACCGGATAAGTGGCATTATACTGTGCAGCACTGTTCTCTACACAGTACAATACTGTATGTGTGTATGTACCATACAATATAGTACTGTACTGTACAATACACTTCCATTTGGTATAGGTATTTGTTTCAATACCACATTCAGCCACCTTAGCCATGCAGCTCTGTTGGTTAGCTTTGGTAAGGTTAGGTAAAGATAACCTATGTAATTTTGCCTGGGAAACACACTGAGCACATCTTCAAGATTATTATTATTTTTTTTTTTTTAAGAGGCAAGCGTTGTTCCTGGCTGAGGAATACCAGTGGCCATCGCACACATAACACAGACCACAAGCCACGAGTAAATGTACAATAAAACTGCCTGTCTGCCCCCTACATCAAATGGCAGGAGTACCCCGGCCTCCAGGAATAGTGCAGAAACCCCCCACCATGCGTGCCTATCCACTTCCCTACTGAATGGTCAGAGTTGCCTTGCAGGCTGCATTAGTCATACACTGCCTCAGGCAGTGATCTACTGGTCATCCACTGTTGCCGTCAAGTACTAACCCTTGCCTGGGAAAACGAAAGTGAACATTATATACAGATGTCAGTTTCCTGCGTGCTGCTTCCTCTGTGCTCGAAAGCAACCGTTGGGTGCGATTATATGGCAACACTGTACTGCTTGCTGGCAAACAGAAGCCCACGCCTCAGTTCCTGCCTTTCTGCCCCTTGTGAGTGGTGCCGCTTGCAATGATGGCTGTGACTGTGACTGTGTTTGTCGTAGTTCCCTACCTTCTTCAGGTTGTGGCCCTGCTCTGCTTTATTCTTGTGTGTGCAGTGATGGCTGCACCACCACCTGAGAAGCAGAAATGGAAGGTTCTGAGTCTGGAGAAGAAGCATGAGATACTGGGTAAAGTTGACGCGGGCAGGCCCAAGGATGCATCCTTCGTGAATATGATCTAGCCCATTCAACGTTGTTCGATATCAAGAAGTCACGCAACAAGCTCACGCAGTACAGACTGGACTTTGCCAAAAGCACATGTCTCGGAAACAGGAAGGTAATGGCCCAGGCCCGGCATGCCATTATCAACCTGTCGACAATGAAGTGGTTTCGTCAGCAACGTGGTGCAGGGGTGCTAGTGCCTGGGACTAAGGTGAAGGCTGCTACTGAGAAATTTGCACTCCTGCTCAACGTGCAACTCTGCAAAGCATCTGAGGGATGGATCTTATGCTTCAAGCTCTGCCATGGACTTACTGGCCGTGAGGCACACAGTGAGGTCTTGGATGTGGCAGCGGAGGAAGTAGATCCATTTTGCCAGAGAGTGCAGAGCCTGATCAAGGATGAGGCTCTCGCCCTTGGTCAAATCTACAACGCTGACAAAACTGGTCTGTTCTACTGCTCCTTGCCCACCAACACCCTGGCTGTGGAAAGGGAGAAGTCTGTGCCTGGTCAGAAGTTGTCCAAACAACGTGTCTCTGTTTTGTGCTGTGCCAATGCTAACAGGACGCATCACCTCAAACCTGTTGTTGTTGGGCGTGCAAAACAACCACATTGTCTCCGTGGGTTGATGGATAGCCTGCCTGTTGTGTGGTAACATTCTATGAAAGCCTTGTTTGCCACTAAGATCTTCAGAGATTGGTTACATTGACTTTTCGTCAAGGAGGTTATCCGTTATCAAACAGAGGTCCTTGATTGCTCACGAGCAGGTGAAGGCACTCCTGCTCCTGGGCAATACTCCTGCGTATTCGTCTGGGAAAGATTTGGTTGCATTTGACGGGAGGATTAGGTGCATGTTTCTTCCACTTAATACAACTGCTCTGATTCCATCAATGGACCAGGGTGTTATCGTGGCTGCGAAAAGACTGTACCGACAGAGGTTCCTGAATGGGGTGATGGTGATGCTGGAGGAAGAGGATGCAGCTGAGGACACACATGGGGAGCAGACCTTGCAGAATCTTTGGCGTTATAACCTGAAGTCTGCCGTGTTCAACTGGGCGAAAACATGGAAGGAAGTCTCGTCTCCTGCGGGGAATCAATGTGGAGAACAACTTTGAGGGGTTTGACACGGATGATTGCCACAGTCATCTTAGACAAGCAGGAGAGCAGGTGGACGTCAATGACATGCGGGATTAGTTGGACGACAACGGCAGCGATCCTGGTTACCAGACCATGTCTGATGAGGAGATTGCCACTGCTGCCTCCGCAGGCATGAAAGAGGACAATGGGACCAACAAGGACGAGGATGAGGACCCTGACTCGAAGCCTTCCACAACTCCTTCAGTCCCTCATCTCAGTGTCCCCTGTGGTTACCTGGAGGGAGTGCGTGGTATGCCGAGCACCCACACTGTGACGGAGTTGGTGCCGCTCTGCCTGACAATGAAGCTGTGGGCAGTCCGGGACGCTGGCACCCTCTGGCAGAATCGTCAGTCCTATTGTCAGATAAGGATCGACTCATTCTTCAAGCCTGCAACCCCCATGAGTGCCACCCCATTCTCACCACCACCACCACCAACACCAGCTTGTTTCCCACCTTCATCTTCGAACCTACAACCAAGCACGTCGATAGTTGTTGAGGCTCCGCTGGATGTAAGTTTGTGGCTGTCTTCGGAGTCTCCTGACGTGGATAGGCCACCATCACCGCAACACACGTCACCAGTCATTTCCCAACTCCAGCAGGTTGAGAATGATGAGGAGTTTATAGACCTCTGTTAGGCACTACTGTTTGCCACTAGACCACATGAGACAACTCTACACCTGCTAGAGGTGGCAGGTTAAGTAGCTTGGCAGCGGTGCACTGGGTGGTAAGTACCCCAACCGAATGTTTTTCGGCAGGTGACTTTACGTTTCTTTCATAGTTTCCTTAGGGTTAACTTATTTAGGACATTCCTATGTGTGTTTTGAGGTCACAATATGGCAAAATGACCAGAAAACAGTGCCAAAAATAGGAGGGGTACTGTACATACAGTAGTGTTTAGGTAGGGTGTTTTTTGGTTTTCGGTGTGTGTGTTTTTTTTTTGCATGGTTTTCTTGGTGTTGAAAATTATTTTTGATATTCCTATGTATGTTCTGATGTCAAAATATGCCAGAATGACCTGAAAACACTACCAAAATAAGGAGGGGTACTGTACATACAGTAGTGTATAGGTAGGGTGTTTTTAGTTTTCAGTGGTTTTCCTGAATGGTTTACTTGGTGTTGACCATTACTTTTTATATGGCTATGTGTGTTTTGATGTCTAAATATACCTGAATGACTGGAAAACACTGCCAAATTAAGCATGGGTACTATACAAATAGGTTGGGTATTGACTGGAGGTGGGTAGGGTCTGAGTATGGTAGGGGAACAGTGTTCACTTTTCGGATGTTGCCACAACCCGGACATGCTCTATTATGTCTGAATACACGTGGGATTACTGTATATATACAGTAATCTTCCCACTATCCGACGTAATAGAGCCAAAGGCATGACCGGAAAGTGGTCTTGTCCGGATAGTGGCCCTGAAGCTCCAGCACTGGTCATTCATGAGCCTAACCTAACATAAATCAGAAAACCACCTACCTACCCCCCTACTGAACATGTATAGCACTGATTTAAGTCCCCTTTTACATAAATAATGTACACAAAGCATGAATTAATTGAATTTTAACCAAAAAATTATGATTTAGAGGTGAGTAAGGCATTGGTACTCAACTTGCAACCAAGTGTAAGTGTCAAACAAGGAAATCACTATGAAAATCACCCTTTCTCACATCGTATGCATTAAATAATGAACACAAAGCATGAAATCATTAAATTTTAACCTCAAAGTGATGAATTTGAGGTAAGTAAGGCATAGGCGTTCACGAGATGGCAGCTTAGTGTAAGTAAGTACTGGACGTGGCAATCACTATGAAAATCATCATTTCTCACATCTTATGCACTAAACTATGGGATACAAAGCATCAAATAAATAAATTGTTACCAGAAAAAGAGTTAGGTACGGCAAAGGTGTTCACTGTTCACCAACAGCACCGATCATTCTTGACCCTAACCTAATCTAACCTAAATCAGAAAACCACCTACCTACCTCCCTCCTGGACATGCAGAGCACTTATTTAAGACCCCATTCACATAAATAATGAGGACAAAGCATGAATTAATCAAATTTTAAACCCAAAATGATGAATTTGAGGTAAGTAAGGCATAGGTGTTCACGAGTTGGCAGCTTAGTGTAAGTATCGAACGTGGCAATAACTATGAAAATCATCATTTCTCACATCTTATGCACTAAAATATGGGATACAAAGCATCAAATAAATAAATTATTACCAGAAAAAGAGTTAGGTATGGCAAAGGTGTTCACTGTTCACCAACAGCACCGGTCATTCTTGACCATAACTTAACATATCCTAAATCAGAAAACCACCTACCTACCTCCCTACTGGACATGCATAGCACTTATTTAAGACCCCATTTACATAAATAATGGGCACAAAGCATGAATTAACCGAATTTTAACCCCAAAATGATGATTTTGAGGTGATCCTCGCATCTGTGATCAGTTTAATTAGTTTCACCGATGTTGGGTGTTCAAATTGCCTGTGAAGCTTCAAAGCCGTTTTTTCTACATCACCCCCAAGAGATGCCAGCGTGATTGTTTCAAAAATTCATGACCTAGTCATAAAGAAATTGGAAGCAAGTAATGGCCTGTAGATGAGGATTTCAAATTAATGATAGTTTCACAAATTGTGACATGGTCACTTCCAAAGTTAATCAATATTTTTGCTTTTTTCATGGAACATTTACTCAGCAGCAAGGGAATATTGTAGTTCACAACATCAGTCACGATGGTTGCACGCATATTTCCAATGTAGCAGGCCAAAGTAACACGTTTGAGAGAAGAAACTGTGACACCATCAGCAAAAGTAAACGTTGCGGATGACGCTTCTTCTCTTATAGCTTCATGTTCGTTATCAGTGAGCTCACTTAGATAGCAACTGATCCATTCAACTCCACAATCCAGCCCCGGTACTGTATCCACCCGTGGATATTTAAAACCGTGCATGCTATATCCACCCGCGGATATTTAAAACCGTGTATGTTAAACACGCGGATGTTAAGGGATGACTGTATTATCACCACAGAATAGAAAACCATCACTAGTTATAAACATCTCTAGCTATAAAAAAATTGGCAGATATTAGGGTTTGAAGTAACGGTATTTTTGCCAAAATCTCGGAAATCCTCCGTAAGGAGGAGTGGGCGACTGCCGGACACCCCTGGCGGCTAAGGGTTAATGTCACTCAACACCTGTCTGACTCTTTCCATCTCCTCTTTCATCCTAATTTGTTTTATTTGCCATTCTTTTTCACTGTCAATAAATATGATCACACATCTACTTCTTTCCTGAGTCTCGCATCACTTTTCTTCTGTACAAACTTAATTACTGCATATCATCTGCTAATGTGTGTGCGGGTGTGTATGCATGCATGAGAGAGAGGGAAGGAGCGATGAAGGAATAATCTACTTCTGGAGCCATCACATGTATATCATGGAAATATCACGAGACCTTTACAATTTTCACCTGAAAAACAAAAGTCAAAATCTGAATGAGCTTTAGAGACTGAGATCTTGTGGAAGAGGCCTGGCCTCATCCCCATGCCAGCAGGCTGAGGTGCTCTTTTCATGTGGGGATGAGTCATTATTAACCCCTTCATTACCGAAATCGATAAGGTTTACGCTTGTAAACCTAGAAAAAGTTCTGGCGAGGAACCGATAATTGTAAGGTTTACGGTGGTAAACCTGATAAGGAAAAGGAGGTATAGGAGGGTAGGAGTGTTGGTTTGGGTGTTACTGGAGAGACTTGGGTTGTAAGAACTGGCAACTTGACCCTGACGTCATTCTCCTTGTCATGGCCATGCCATGGCCATATCAGAATCCATGCCAGGCCATGATTGACATCATTTGGGTATTTAGGATATGATTTATTATTTCAAATGTTTTGGGCATATATATATACCTATATGGTATGATATAAACAGAAAAAAATAGTTGCACTAGGCATATCAGCACGTCGTTACCATGACAACCACCCTCCTAGGCCCCACAACCAACAAGCAGCCAGTTCTCACCCGCAACCCCTCAGTATCCCCCAAGCTACATGCTGTGACTGTGTGTTTTTTTTTGGCTGTTTTTGCGTGATCATGGCGTCATCTGATACTGATGACGAATTTGATACAAAGCTTGCTAGTGAGTTAGATGAGTCTGACGACAATGAAACTCAATCAGACATCAGTGAGTGAGTCAGACGATGATTATATACCAGAAAACGACAGTGATAGCGAGAGTACAAGTGATGAAAGCGAGATAGATAATTGCTCAAATCCTAGCCCTGTAGGCTCGCCACTGTTGCAGAGTCCCTGAGGACCTGCGTTCACCCTCTTGTCGGATCTGTTTGCAGATCAAAGGCCACCTCCACTACCTACACTTCACCTGGACTTTCCCAACGTACATCCTGCAGTGTATCAACGCCACGAGGAGCAACATATGAGTACTGTATTTACCTTTTTATGTCTGTAAAGTCTATATTTATAGGAACAATGTAAGTTTAGTAAAGTATATATATCCCTGCACGTATACTACTATAGGAAATGTATTTCAAATCATGCACAGTGTACCTCGTGGTCAACATGTACTTGAGAATATAAAAGTAATATAAAATGAAAAACAGCGCACTTATGATAAACGATCACCCCCCACGCACACGCATGAACTTCCGGGAATTCGGTTTGACGGAGGGAGAGCGGGGCGGCTGGGGGTGGGAGGCGCGGTAATGAAGGGGTTAACCTTAAGGAAATGCCATCATGCTTGAGAAGCAAGTAGTAATGCACTCATTCCTCAGCTTTCTGAGTCTGGTTTGAGTTCTCCAGTTGCCACTTTATGTGCTTTCATGGTGCTGTGAGTAGCTTAGTGCCACTTCCTGAAGGGCCTTCAAACCTCGCCCCTTGTGAGAAGAAATTAGCTTTTTTAGGAGTATGGATGCTTGCTGCACTCCTGCTCAAGGTATCACAAAAAAGAACAGGCTACTGAAAATTCCAATTGCATACTGAATCACAAAAACCAACCCTGACTTTTAAGAATTCGAGTTCTTCCTCTTCCTCTTCAAGCTTCTGCTGTTTTTTCTTACTGTCCATTCTGCTAAGGACTGGGTTTACCAATCTGTAAAGGAAAATGGAATTAAGACATCATTATCTATGTCTAATTGCCAAAACATCATGTATATATTGAGAGAAAGAGAGAGGTGGTGCTTGACATGATACATGATTAAATTCTTTATATCTGCTTTTTATCCTGTAAACCAGGAAATCATTTAACCCTTGGCTGCTGAAAGCATCTGAGAAGGACCGGTCGACAGACTGCTACAAACCTCTCAGAAAACTCTTAACAAATGGTAACGGAATAATGTATAGCCGAACTAGGGCACAACTTAACTCAGAACTCTCAGCAGTCTAGGGGTTAATACGCTGCATGGTAACCTAATAACCAACCAACACGTGTTGCCTACATGTCAGTAAGCAGGTTGGTGGAAGATTAATTCCCCTCCCCAGAAAACTACTAACTAAAAATACAAACAGTAAACCTTGAATCAGGATGGATGAACACGTGACAACCAAGGACCCGAAAAAGGGCATGGTATGGATTGCAATATGGAATTTAAGGGGTGCAAGTGAATAGGTGAGAGCGAGAGAGACTGTCCAGGTGCCTGAGAGTCCAAAAGTGGACATCTGTGGATTACTGAGACTAAATGGGGAGGTGAGAATGTGAGAAAGTGGGAGTACAGATGGGGTACATGCACAGGAGTAGATGAGAATGAAAGGGTACAAGAGGGTGTATGTATTCTTCTGTGCAAGAAATGCAAGAAGAATATAAAAGAGTATGGATCAGTTGCCTCAAGGATTGTGTGGGTAAGGGTGAAAGTAGGAATACAAACGTGGGCAAATGTGTATGTGTAAGCACCAATGCAAAATCATGCAAGGAGAGTGAAAGAAGAGTTCTGGCCAAATGTGGAAGCGTGCATAGTAAAGTTTGAGAGGAATGAGAGAGTGTTCTTCACTGGAGATATGAATGGAAAAGGAGGGAATGTGGAAGCAGCTGGTGAATGGGGTGTGCCTGCAGAAGTGGATGAGAATGGCAGTGCTCTAGTGGACATTGTGTGGGGAGGGGGTTGGTGATAGCTAACACCCTCTTCAACCACAAAATGATCCACAGGTATATATGGCGAGTGATTTGAAGGGTGGGTGGAGAAATGAATGAACAGAAAGCAATGACTGATTATGGGTGAGTGGAAGAGAGAACAATAAGATATGTAATGGATGCAAGTGCATACAGAGGCTGGGAGGGTGGACTTTCTGACCACCACTTGGTGGTGGTGAAAGTCAAGGTTCAAGTGCAATGCAGGAATAGAAGGAGGGAAGGAGAGGAGGGAGTAGTCAATACAAAGAGGGCAGAAAGGTTACAGGAGCATGAATCAAAGGCAGAATAAAAGAGATGGGGAGCAGCGATTGGTAAATATGTTTTGGAGCAGATGGGGGTGGTGGAAGGTGTGTGTAAGATATCTATCTATCTATCTATAGCCCGACGCCCTATTCCCACAAAGCGTGGCCGCACACAAAATGCCTCCAAGTCGCTCTGTCACCCACCATTTGCCTACCCTCCCCCCAGCTCACTATCCCCTCCCTCATATACACGTACCTCTCGACTCCATCCCTCCACCTCATCCTCGGTCTTCTCCTCCCTCTTCCTCCCTCCAGCCCACCTACATACACCCTCTTAGTCAGTCTTTCATTCTCCATTCTCTCCACACGTCCAAACCACCTCAGAGTATTTCTCCTAATCATCTCAACCACATCCACATCCACCCCACAATGTTCTTTCACTTCATTCGTCAACCTGTACCTCCATGTCACTCCACATGCTCCTCTCAGGTAAGTCATTTCCACTGCTCTCACTCTTGACTTGTTACCCTCTAGCAAGGTCCATGCCTCGCTTCCATACGTCTGGGTAGGGATCACGATACTATCATGCAGTGACTTCTTGACTTCCATACTCACCTCCCTATTTCTCATCACAGCGTTCAGTGAATCAACAACCTTCCTTCCCTGCTGTACCCTTTCAAGTATTTCATCCCCAAAACTTCCATCCTTACTCATCACACTGCCCAAGTACTTGAATGCACTCATATTCTCCATATCCTCACCATCCAACCTCACTGTGCATTCTGTGACTTCATTTCTCTCAAACACCATAACTTTACTCTTGTTTACATCGACTTTCACATTCCTCTTCTTACACACTGTCTCAAAGTCATTCACCAAACCTTCCAACTCCCATTCATCTTCACTCAACAATACCGTATCATCAGCAAACAACAACACTGGAATCTTCCACATCTCACCCTCATTCATTAGAGCCACCCCCACATCCACTGCTCTTCTTTGCACCTCCTTTACAACCCGATCCATGTATATATTACGCGGCCATGGAGACATCACACAACCCTGTTTCAGTCCCACATTCAGATCAAAGAACTCACTCAGCTCACCATCCACTCGCACAGCAGCCCTAGCTCCTTCGTACGTATTCCTCACAGCACTCAACAACTTCCCCTCCACTCCATATATTCATAATACCTTCCACATACCTTGCCTATCTATTCTGTCATAAGCTTTCTCCAAGTCCATGAAGGCAGCATACACTTTCTTTCCCTTCTCTAGATACTTCTTCACTAAACATCTTAGAACAAATATCTGATCTACACACCCTTTTCCCTTCCTAAATCCCCCTTGCTCTTCTCCAGCTAACTCCTTTGTTATATGCCTAACCCTATCAATAAGTATTCTACCATATATTTTTCCAGTCACACTAAGAAGGCAAATACCCATATGGTTACCACATACTTCTCTCTCCCATTTTCCTTTATATAAAGGAACAATTATACCTGATTTCCAGTCCTCTGGAACCCTTCCATCTGCCCAAGACAATCTACACAACATCCATATCCACTCCACAACAATCTCACCCCCATACTTCAGCATTTCAACACACACTCCATCAATTCCTGGGACCTTTCCCATCTTGATCTTCTTCATTGCTTCCACTACTTCTGCCCTACTGATCTCTTCCTTCCTCCTCTCACCTCTTCTCCAAGCCATTCCCCAAAGACTTATACTCACACTGCTCTCACTCTCTACATTCAACAAATCCTCAAAGTGCTCCTTCCATCTCCTCAATTTCTCTCTCTTCTCCACCAACAATCTATTATTCCCATCTTTCACTCCCCTACTATATCCCCTTTCACAATGTCTTACTTTCTTTACCTCCTTCCAAAACAATTTCTTACTCTCCCTCCATTTTACACTCAGATTCCTCCCAAACTCTTCATCCACTTTCTTCTTACTCTCCTTCACCAATCTCTTCACCACTCTTCTCCACCTCACATATACCTCTCTCTTCTCTCTCTCATCTT
>JAGKTI010012614.1:11160-24360 GCA_018397915.1 Birgus latro
GTTGTCAAGGGTAGTGACACAAGGGATGGCCTTGAGTGTGTGGGTCATACTCGGTCAGTCTCCTGCCATGGAAGGTTTGCCCATCAAAAGCCAAAACAAGAGGAAAAAATAAAGAAAAGAAAATTAGAAGTAGTTAATATAAATTAATATAAATGTGTGTGTGTGTGTGTGTGTGTGTGTGTGTCTCTGTCTCTCTCTCTCTCTCTCTTTCTCTCTCTCTCTCTCTCTCTCTCTCTCTCTCTTAGGCAGCCCCACCCAAACTATCTATATACTACTGTCTACTGCCAGATGTCATAATCCCGTAAGGGGTGGCCGTTTGACATTGAGTTATTTGTTTTACAGGGAGGGGCACTAACCCTCGACCAACCCACTTGTTGTCACGTAGGCAGCACGTATGGTTTGGTTATATGGTTATCACCCAGTGTTGTAAATGGTTTCTTGGCTTACAGGAAACCATTTGGCTTGTCACTCAATGTAAAGCCACCTGTAAAGGAAAGAAAAGCTATAAGAAGTGACAGGAAAGATGGGAGAAATAGGAAGAGAGGAGGGCAGGCACAGAAAAAGAATGATAAAGGCCAAGGAAAAAGTAGGCAGCACTACATCAGGTGAGTGGATGATGGTCGCCACCACCTACCACTTGCCTTCATAAAATAGAAAGCCAATAGTTTTTGTTAGTACTTTAAAACCTCCAAAAGTTGGAACCCTTTTAGTCAGGATTACGCTTAAGTCAGCGTGGCATTGGATATTCACTGATGAAAATAATTTAAATTTTTTGAAAAAATTGTAGTAAAAATCATGGAAAAAGCTCCCCTACGTCATGAAATGTCATCTAATGGAAACCTGATCTCAGCTTGATGCACTAGGTTCATCATGTTTAAGCCTGTGAGGGCTCATCATCCGCCTCCCGCTTCAGTCTAGCGTCAGCATGCAGCCTCCTAAGCAGTGTGTCCTCAAAGTTGCCTGCACAGATTTTCTGCAGTGACTCTGATTGTGATTAATTTTGCACACAATAGTGCATTACAGTAGTGATTAAGATCTGTATAAAAAAAGTAAGTGTTCTTAAGGCCTGTATATAAAGTGTAAGTTAGTGCAGTTATGATTATGGTTAAAAAAATGTTTCACAGAAGCAGTCATGTAAACACCTCTGTATCCTGCCAAAAGACCCTCCTTATGCTTGGATTACACCCTCTGCAAACATGATAAGTGATTTTTTTTTTCTTTTTTTTCCTGGTTTGTCAAGAGGCCTCAGACTTTCCATAAATCCAAATTTCTGTGAAGTCGGAATGGCCTCGGCCCCTATTATTCCGACTTAAAGAGGATTTCCTGTACTTCAGATAAATTTTTTGATATACCATCCCAGTTCTGCATAGCTGTTGCATGCACTGTTGATAATTGTTCACCTTATTTCCAGCAGCTGTTAGAAAGTAATAAGCTGGTTTTGGCACATGGTTTACCTTCCAGTCCACAGCTTTGCTGTAGCCAGCCTCAGTATGGTATCTCCTTATGAGGTAGCATGGCATCATTTGACTGACTGATTGCTTGATTTTCTTATATGCTGTTCTTGTGTACATGATAGAATCCCTGGGAAGCTTCCAACGGTGACCTTCTCATCAAGTGATCATATCCTAAAGGACAGCACAGTGCCACGGGAACACAAGTTCATCCTCCACAGTGTAAAAGAGATGACGCTTGGGGTTTTTTCCTGCACTGTCCGTGAGTGATACAGCCAACTTGCATTTTTATCACTGAATCTCACCCATATCAGTGTCTATTGTGTGCTTCTTTTCCAATGTACAGTAGCTTTCAAACACTGCTTGTTACAACAGTTTCATACCATACACTGTTGTTGTTACTGTCCTATATCATGATATATCTGGGTCATCACAAACACCACTGTACTTTCCTGTATTCCGTGTCTCGAACCAGAATATTCTAACATTCCTCGTATAGCTTATGTGTTCAGATGTTTAAAAAAATATAAAAGTAATTATATATTTGTTTGTTCATCATTTAGCTTTGTTCCCTTGAATGCATGGAGTGGGAAGATATAGAACACTAATTCATGCTGTATTTGTGAGGTGCATGCAACACAAGTGTTGGGCAGTGGGATCCCAGCATCTTTAGGTCAGTCAGTACAAGGAAAAGGTTTTCGTCCCCACACATTCATTCATTTCAGTTACATTTTGTTACAAGTATGGGACATGTGGTCAGTATTTATTATCTCCAGAATTAAAACAATTGTGATAGTACTCACAGGTACATTATCTGTTCTTTAAGTAATATACAGTTCTGTACATTGGATCTTCATATGTGCAGCTAATGGGTTTGTGCTGAACATAAGGAATGCACAGTTACTGAATAGATCAACATATGTAAAAATTCAACCGCTTCTGGCCTCCATTCGTTCATCTATTTCCCTTGTGCTGACTGTTCCTCATATCCTTTTATGGTACTCAGGGACCTAAGAACTCCATGTATAAAAATACAGATCCATATTTTTAACACCCTCATCATACCATGTAATGTCAGTCAGCACTGTTGCATCATCCTTACAAACACTTGATTTTTGCTGATACCCACTGATAAGGAGTCAGTTAGGAAGTGAATCGTATCTGAACCAGCAGTGTTGTACCATTTTCAAACATAGTTGATTATTCTTGATAGCTGCTGATAAGAATCAGTAAGGAGGCAAAGTGTACCTTGTTCAGTAGTGCACCTTCTAGTGTAAGAAACTGGTTGTCATACAGATTGGAATGTGACTTACCCACCCTTTCTCAGTATTTCTGTGTAAAATACTTGATTGAATTCCTTGCTCTTGTTTGTCCACCTATCACGGTTGTAGAATTTAGTTCTTTCCTAGTTTAGTTCCTGAATCTCAATGGCAGAATAAGACAATACTATAGCTCTTTATCCTTTCCATAGCATTTATTATCACCTAGTCTCATATTTTTGTTTTACATGCTTTTCCAGCTTTACATTCAAGTTAGAGAGATGGCATTTTTTAAGCCTTGTTATTAACCCTTTAAGCCCAGGGATATCTTCTAGTTTTTGTCTTGTATTCTAACAATTTTATTCAGATCAATATTGACTATATGAATTGAGGACTTAGATTTAGATTTATTAAATCCTTCCAAGTTTAATAAAATTATCTGGTGACAGCAAGAGTAAACTAAAAAGGACATTACTTAAAATCACCAGGTTTAAGTGGATAAAGTATGACATAACTTCCTATACTCCACAGCCAGCACCAGTGATTCTGTTGTCCCGGAACAAGAGAAGCTTTACATGGAGGGCCAGGTTATTCAGAAATTTGAGTGCCAGCCTGTAGGTAAGAGAATAGATCTTGTTCTAATTCCTTTAGCTGCTGTAAACCCCTTCAGTCATGTGGTCATCATCATCATCTCTGTGACCTTGGAAGGCAAGGTTATTTTAAAGTTTGAGTGCCAGCCTCTGGGCGAATGAATATATAGCTATTGTTGTAAACTCTATACCATTCCATCAGGTGATCATCCTCATCATTATCATCATCATTTCTGACACCTTGCTTCCTCATGGGAACCTACAAACGGGATATCCATGAAAGAACTGCCTCCATGCTGCTTGTTCTTCACATACAGTAATCCCCCGCCATCCACAGGGGTTATGTTCCTGAAAACCATTGTGGTTGGGAAAACTGTGGTTGGTGGTTAACTTTGTATGGGGAAGATAGGGTTAGGGAAACCTTGGTCAATGGCAAATGGGGTATAACATGAAAAATATACTATTTTTCAGGTCTTTATTGGACATATTGCATTGTACCAAATGTAATCATAAACTTTCTATCAATCTATCTATTGCCAGATGCCTTAGTTCCATAAGGGATGGCCACAAACAAATCACCTCCATGTTGCCCTGTCCCCTGCCATTTCACTTCCCTGCTTCCAGCACACATCCCCCTCTCACATATACCTCTCCACTCCATCCCTCCATCTCATCCTTGGCCTCCCCCTCTCTCTCCCCCCCTCAACCTCACTCACATACAGGCTCTCACTATCCATCCTCTCCACATGGCCAAACCACCTCAGTGTGTTTCTCCTAATGCTTCCTATTATGTCCACATCCACACCACAAGGCTCCTTCACATCCTTATTTGTCAATCTGTCTCTCCATGTGACTCCACAGGCTTCTCTCAAATAAGTCATTTCCACTGCTCTCACTTTTGACTTCTGTCCTTCCAACAAGGTCCAAGCCTCACTTCCATATGTTATAGTTGGTATCACAATACTGCCATGTAGTAACTTTTTCACTTCCGTGCTCACTTCCCTGTTTCTTATCACTGCTTTCAAGGAACAAATATACAAAAGTATGGTAGAAGGTGATTTTATTGCACATGTTAGCATTACGAAGGTTATCAGCTGGCTAGAGTGCTAGGGGACCACTGTCAGCTTACTTGGATTATAGCTTGAAGTAGCACAGGGTAGATGTTTGCTTCATTTTATTATGGGGGTCTTTCTGCACCTGTTTGTACGGAGCCAATAATGTCCAATCCATGTTTGAATTTTAGACTGCTCCATGAAAGGATCTTTGTCAGTGAAGAAGTCAGCAAGATTGTTGGCCATGAGCAAGCATTTGCTAAGGTTAGAAAGAATCATTTTGCCTTGTCACCACCACCACTGCTTGCTGAATGTTTTGGGCCCATGATGACAATGGGACAATTGATAAACCGAGAGAGAGATACTGTAACAGCACACCTATTCAGTCTGCTACCAGTAACAACACAGACTGAACTGGAAGGTGGGACAGCTGCTAACATTGGAGAATGTGCCACTGTAAACTGTGTGCATGTGAACCAAGGCCTCATGGTAGTTGAGGGTGACCAGCCTCACTCATCCCTGAGCAGCATTACGTGAACAATAAACCCCAAGCATCCCTTGGATATGAACTGACCCAGGCTCAATCCAGTTGGATTGCCCTGATTACTCACTGAAGCACCAGGTGCCATAGTTTGGTTATATGGTTACCACCCAAAGTAGTAAATTATTTTCTGGTGCACAGGAAACTATTTGGCTTGTCACTCAGTGTGGTCACCCATACACAGAAGGAAGAGGAAAGAATGTAGGAACAAAAGAGGAAGGAAGGAAAGACAGAAGAAAGTGAGGAAAAGGCAGTCATCCGAGAACAGCACTATATTGAGTGAGTGGATTTTTATTTTCTTCTATTATTTTGCTAAAGCTTTCCTTCTTACTGGCAGTGGATACTAACTACCTGAACCAGAAGAGAGCAGCTGTGATGAAGGCAGGACAGCCGGCACGGAAGGCAGAGTTTATTGATCGTCCCCAGGTCTATAAACCCATAAACAATCATAAACACAATGTAAGTGAATGTCATTGTTTTGTTGCTTATAAAGTCACTGTAACATTATGTGATAAATGCTGGAGAGTAACACCTGTATAGCCTGGCATCTTTCCTGTACAGTTATATAGATATCTCTTGGTTCCCCTTGTATCCTTCAAATGGAAGTTGGTGGCCTGTAGATTGGGGGCTTCAGCTTTCAGTCCACAGGTTCATATCCAGATGTGCCTGGGAGGACATCAAGAGTGTTTTGTGGCATGAAGATCTTTGTTGTTGTTTTTGTTGTTGTTGTTGTTGTCCCAGGTTTATGTGGACATGAACACAGTGGATATTAGGCTGATATTGTCCTGCTGTGCCCCATTATCTGCCTTCCAGAGGATAGGAAGGAATTTGGAGGATGTTTATATACCTAGACAGTGAAGCTACCTAATTATATTGGTGGTGCAGTGCCAAGATCACAGTACAGTAATGCAAATAAATACTGTAGTGATATTTATCATTGATGTATTTGTTGTAGAAAATACTTATTGTATGGTGTTGGAATTTGACATTGAACATTTTGATGACTGCAGGAGTATATGCAGTACTTGGTACTTCCTCCTTTTTTGAATGTTTTGATGACTGCAGGAGTATATGCAGTACTTGGTACTTCCTTTTTTTTTTTTTTTTTTTTTTTTCCAAAAAAAAAAGTTTGATGGGCAAATAAATTTTTTTGAAGATTGCAAACAAGTTTGGGTTGAGGAAGGACTTTACTCCATACCAAATTAACTTTTTATGAAATTTAGAGAATTTTGATTAGAGCTCGCTGGACTCTCACATAAAGAACTCCAAATTCTATTCTGCGGTAATGGATAGGATAAACATGAGTGTTTTTGAAGATGTGCAAAGGCTAAAGATTGAAATGACAGTGCACAGAGGATGAGGAATGAGAAGAGGGTGTACATAAGATTTTGAAATTAATTGATTTTACTAAAAATGCCATCTGTTGGCTGAAGGGGTTAATTGACTGTACCTTCCTTTAGATGCCAGCTTATCTTTTAGTAGAGCTCTTGGGTCAGAATGAGCTGTGGCTTACATGCTGTAGTTCGAGTCTCAGAGGTGAACATAGGTTTTTCTGTCATGCTGTCAGGGGCATAGGTTGGTCCCCTACCCTTAAATGTTCTAGACTGAGTAGTCTAGACTTGGGCCCTTACATTCCAAAGGGGACAAAATGAAAGTACAGTGTAAGTTACTGGTTTACCTTTTCTTCTTGCCATGTTTTACCCTCAGATTCAGCAGGAGGAGCGCAAGAAGGCTGAGGGCAAGAAGGCACGTGATGATAAGGATAAGGTTATGGAGATGTTATATGCAGCCTTTGAAAAGCATCAGTACTATAACATCAAAGATCTTCAGAAGATTACACGACAACCTATTGTACGTTACACAGGTTTATTTATTTTAAGCTGAATATCTGCTGGTGAATGCAGTATAAGAAAAGAGAGTAAATGTGCGGAGGAAGTGGAAAGTAGAGTGGCATAGGGAAAGCAGTGGCTAATGCAATGGTAGTAACTATAGGGCTGCATGTGGAGGCAGCAAGAGGTTTGTGTAAAGGTGTGTTAATGCCCACATTGTTTTGCATTTGCGGGTATGTTATGGTAAGAGTAAGAGGAATGAAAATGGTATTATTGAGGATGTGCATGGAATACTGAGAGTGGTAGGATATAAAATAATCTGATTCATCAAAGATATGGAGTAGGAAGTCCACTGATAATAGATAGAAGCTCCTGTGCCTAGTTGGTAGGGTCATATGGAGAGAATGGATGTACAGTACTGTAGATAGGAATGCTGTTGTGGTGTGGCTTTAAGCTCATCTGGAGGTGAACCCAATGGACTAAAATTGCTCTTCTGCAGACCACTATCCTTCTTTATGGGAATTGGGATGGAGCTGAGGGACATTTGTTTAATCACTGGTACTATCAAGTGAAGGCATCTCTCAAGCACTTGATAGGGTAGTAAAAAGGATAGCTGTGAGTAAGTTTGAAGGTGGGAGGAGGCATGGTAAGCCAAGAAGCAGGTGGAAGGATATGGCAAATGAGCATGTGAGAAAGTGAGAGAAGAAAGTTGAGAAGACTAGGGAGTTGACAGGGGACCAAGTTAAGTTAGGCTATGTACAGTATGGAGGAGCACATAGTCAGGATGATGATGATTGTGTGTTCCTGTGCTTCTGACAGGGCAGAGAATGACTGGATGATAAATGTATATGTGGGTGTGGTCAGTGTGAGAGTTTTTAATGCTTATTTTTCATTTTCACACATTTCTTGCCTACTTGTAATTTTTTCATTGACATACCCAATATGTTTATCATCATATGAAATATTCCCTCTTTATATAGAGTGTATTCACCACATCAAAACACCATTTCCTTGTGGTCTGATGGTTAGAATTCCTCATTTGGAGTGCTTCCTTGCTTAGGTTGAATCCCCAGTTGTTGCATGGAAACTTTTCTTTTATGTAAAACCATCAAGGGAAGTATTTTAGTTGGTCATTTACTATTGAATGCACTGGACTGTGGTAGCCTAACCTTGAGTACCTACACCTCAAAGGGAGGTATTTTCATGTATGGAATACAAAACAGAATGTATGGTTAAGAGGATATCTTTTGAAAGGAAAAGAGTGATTGGAGAGCTCGATTGTAATTTGAAGGGTAGGACAGTTAGTATAGGGTTAAGAGAGTCCTGCATGAAAGTGTTTTATTGCAAACATACACATATGGGAGTAAAACCAGGGCAATGAGTGCCAAGGATCTTTCTAGGTTGCAAGCTTTAGGAATGACTTTCTTAGAACAGCTGCAGGCATAAGGAGGATGGATTATGTACTTAGCAGTGAAATTTATGAGTATTAGGAAAAGGAGGAAAGAGCAATAGCAGTGAGATGTGGAATTGCTGACAGGATCAAAAAGAATATATTGAGATGATGTGGACATAGACAAACAGTGCTTAAAGGTAAAGCTTGTTGAAGTGAGATCAGGAGTACTGTTGGTAGAGGCAGACCTTATGTGGTATGGAAGAAGAGAGTGAAACAGTATACATATTGTGGAGAGAGAGAGAGGGAGAAGAGGAAGTGAAGTGTTTGTGAGAGTGAGAGAGGTATGTAAGGATACAGGAGCTACAAAGTAAGTCTGCTATGGCCACCCCTTGTCAGTTCCCAGGAGGGAGGAAAACATCAGAGATCATCATTTTCTCAATATCACTCACCCACTAATGTGTTCGCTTCCTTCTAGACGTACCTGAAAGAGATTCTGAAGGAGATGTGTGACTACAACGTAAAGAACCCGCACAAGAACATGTGGGAACTGAAGCCAGAATTCCGCCACTATAAGACAGAGGAAACAGCAGCAAGTACAGCAGCAGATGATTCTGGGGATGATTAGCCAATACTTACACTGGCATTTGGGTCATCCCTTAACCTATGGAGCCCAGTGATGTCTTTTTCATTTTACCCTTTCCCTCTCTTGGTAATTTTATTCAGCTTAGGGTAGATTCTTTAAACTGAATAGATTAAACGTGGCATAATATGTCCCTTCAATATCAGATGCCATCTGTAAACTGCATAAATCATCTGGTACCAGCAAGAACAGAATACAGTATAAGAGACACCACTGGGATTGAAGGGTTTGAATTATGTTTTACCTGTATACTGTATTCATGTGACTTCAGATGTTTTGAACAAAATGAGCCGACCCATAATTAACAGTTTAGTTGGGGGCTGTTTTTACTTCGTCATTGTCATTTGGTAATTTTGGAAGTGTTTTTATATTTGGATTATATAGCATGTTGTTTAGTGGTCTAGTGTTTAGAATGACCCATTTTTATTGACAGCCTACCAGATGTTTGACCCCTAAGTGGTGACTGGATGTTTTTCAGTCATATGGTGTCACTAGGGAAATAAGTTGGTCATCTACTTTTAAATGTAGTATACTACTAGCCTCAGGCCCCTACACCTCAAAGGAAGTAAAATAAGACTGATATATCATTTGTCAAGCATCCCTATATTGGGGGGGGAGGGGGGAATCATGGCAACCAGCATGGAGAGCTACCATTAGGTGACCAAGGCCAACATGCAAGCATGTTGAAGCCTTTGTAAATGTTACATTACAGATAATGATGTGTACAGAATATGCAAAAAGTCAGAAGCTTATTGACTTTCTTTTTGTTGACTTTTTTTTTTTTTATTGCCAAAGTTGTCATTCCTCATCTGAATAAAATTACATGACTAGTCAGAAGAAATACAGTGATATCTTTAGGCTTTAGGATCTTGTTTCTAATCCTTTTAGCCCAAGGATGTTTTTCTAAACTGAGTAAAATCAAGCATCAGCCATAATATAATATAAAGGATGTCCTAAAGATAAAGGGATGTTAAGAAGCCAAATTTACAGTTTGGAGAAATGGTTTGTTCATGGCCACCTCTTCCAGGATTAAGTTGTCTGGCTGTAGATTGAAATGCAAATTTAATATCCTCCATCATTTATGAAAGATTTTACAGCCTGTATTTCTTGGACTTTTTAGCTGAGCTTTGTGAAAATGTTGAGAGTCAGCCAAGAGGTTGACCTATTGTTTTTTAAAAGAGAGGTTAAAAGTCAGTGTCACATGGCAAGATCAACTTAAATAGATGTTATCCCATTTTGACCAAACTTTGTGAGAGTTGAAGTTTAGGCAAAAATGAAAGGCTTCAAGTTGGAAGGGCCAGTGTTCAAACCTGGCATTGTAAGAAAAGCTCACTGGAGTTTCATTTTACAGTATAATTTAGAAATCAAGCTCTGTTATCAACAATAATTCTTACGATTTAGTATACAGTGTATAATTTTTTCATAAGCACATATCATTGATACATTTTTCAGTCTTTCTGTTTTAACAGAGAAAACTCAGATATTATTCACCTTGTACCCTTTTTGCAATAACCGTTGAAGGCTATTTACTCTTCTATACACTAATGTTTTTAGTTAACATTAAAGTCTGGTGGTATAGAGGTAGAGCATTTAGGTCAGGTTGAAGGTGAAGGCAACACCCTTTGCACAAATGGTACCCCTCCTGAAGAGCTGACTGGTGGTTTTTATACCATATAAAATATTGCCAAGGAAATACTGTGGCTCGATCTGCCTTTCTCTCTCCCGTGCCTCTATTTTTTTTTTTTTTTTTTTTTTTTTTACTGCAGGGTCTTTTTTTACTCCTCCTCAAAATGGTATTTATCTTTTTCTTGCAAGAAGGTTCTTGTAAAAGGGTTTATGTGGACATTGGCATCCCCTCCCCCCCTGCCCATCCTTTTTTTTTTTTTTTAAATAAAATAGTTACTCCAATAACAGTTGCCTCGGTACCTGTGATAGAGCACTTGATTTCTATTTCATCACGACCAGTGATTGTCTGGATTTCATGACTGGCCCTTCCAGCACTCATAGTTGGAAAGAAAATACACATCAGTAACAAAGATGTTTGTAATTTAATATAAACAATTATGTTAACTGGTATCAAAAATAAATATTTTTTTCTAAAATAATCTTTCTTTCATTCATTCTTTCCTCTTCCTTCTTCCTGTGGGTGACTCTATGCCGAGTGACAAGCCATATGGTTTCCTGTACACCAGGAAACCATTTGCTATGCTGGGTGGTAACCATATAACCAAATTTTGGTGCCTGGTGGTTCAGTGGGTAATTATGGCACTCCAGTTGGATTGAGCCAGTGAAGGTTTATAGCCAAGGGGTGGTTGGTGTTTATTGTTCGCATAATGCCGCTCAAGGATGAGTGAGGCTGGTCACTTTCATCTTAAATGTCAGGACCAACTTGTCTAGCCTCGGGCTCCTACGCTCCTCATGGGGCAATGTAGGATTGGATGATGGATTTTCTTCAGTCATGTTTGGAAGTACAGTACACATTGTGATACCACTTTTGGAGTGGTATGGAGAGTGAGAAACTGACGAGGAGAGTGTACGTGAGTGAGGTGGAGCGGGAAGAGCGAGGGGGAGGCCGAGGATGAGATGGAGTGGAGAGGTATATGAGAGAGAGGGGTGTGAGCTGGGAGCAGGGCAGTGAAATATCGGGGGACAGAGTGACATGGAGGTGATTTGTTTGTGGCCACCCCATATGGTATTAAGGGATCTGGCAATAGATAGATAGATAGAATGTGTATTGATAAAGCAGCCGTGGCTCAGTGGGTTAGAGCGCTCCGCTCTGGCCGTAGGGTCGGAGGATCGAATCCACCCAAGGGTCATTGGTAGACATCAGGAAGGGCATCCGGTCATAAAATGCTACACGCTCCAATCCAAAAAGGCCGACGCATGCAAGCATGTTGCAGCCTTCAAAAAATGAAAACGAAAACGAATCAGGGAGGTCAAGGGAAGGGTAATGTGGCTTGCATGAAACTGGAGAGAAGAGGGCAGGCATTAAATATTCGCCATTTTGTAGAGGGGCACCTGATGGATAGAACTGCCTCAGTCTGAGTGTCAGACTTGTATAGGTTTGATCCCCAAGAGATGAGTGGAAGTTTTTCAGCCATGTAAGTCCATTATGGAAAGTAGGAAATATCATGTGGTTGAGGTGGGGCTGGAACTAGCTCTGTAATAGGGGAGAGAATGGCTGGAGGAGATTTAGGAAGCTGTTGCCTCTCTTGACATTGAGAAGGCTGTCCCTCTGTGCTAAGGGGCTGTTGTATGTAGAATGTGTTGGGAGTGTAATGCTGTATATTAGTGAGACCTGGGCAGTAAAGGAGGAAAATATTCATAGGCTCAAACATACAGAAATTATAATGATTAGTTGGATGTGTAGTGCACCCATGAAGGAGAGACTTGGGGGGTCAGGATTGCAAGATTGTAATTGAAGAGTTGAGAGCAAGGATGGGATTTGAATATATTAGTGCTGTGACGAGGAAGTAGACTGAGATGGTTTGGGCATGTTGAGAAGATGGGCGATGACGGCTGGGTGTGGAAGGTGAGAAGTATGAATGTCAAGGGTAGGACTGAGAGAAGCACACCGAAAAAGATGTGAGTTGAGGTCATAGAGTGTGATCTCGAGGTTAAGGGACAATAGGGAGGCTGCCAGAGATTAAGCAGCATGGAGGGCTGCCATTAGGTGACCAAGGTGGACACATGTAAGCATGTTTGAGCCTTATAAATGAAATGAAACATAAAGCAATATACTGTATGTGGGTGATTGGGGTATAAAAGTGCCATGCACATTTTGTTTCGTTTCGTTTTTGAAGGCTCCAACATGCTTGCATGCGTCGGCCTTGGTCACCTAATGGCGGCTTTCCACGCTGCTCGATCCCTGGCAGCCTCCCTGTTCAGTCCCTTAACCCTCAAGTCACACTTAATGACCTCGTCCCATGTCTTTCTCGGTCTATCCCTCCCAACCCCTCCCTCAATATTAACACCTCTCACCCTCTGTACCCAATTATCATCCCCCATCCTCTCCACATGTCCAAACCACCTCAGCCTACATCTCATCACAACACCAATACACTCCAGTCCCATCCTACCTCTTAACTCTTCCATCGTAAACCCAGCCCCCCCAGGCCTTGCACGCAGGGACGCACTGCACATCCACCTAATCATTGTCATTTCTGTACGTTTAAACCTGCAAATATCCTCTTCCTTTACTGCCCAGGTCTCACTACCAAACAGCATCACACTCCTAACACATGCTGCATACAAAGACCCCTTAGCACGTAAGGAGAGTCCTCTCAATGTCAGGAGAGGCAACAGCTCCCTGAACTTCTTCCAACCACTTCTCACCCTAGCAACCGAGCTAACTCCAGCCCCACCTCCGGCACATAACATGTCTCCCAAATAACGAAACTCCTCCACACACTCAAGAGACTCACCTGCAAGTTCAACCCTCTCAC
>JAGKTI010012615.1:0-24358 GCA_018397915.1 Birgus latro
TTATTTATTTTTTTATTGGCGTATTAAAAAAAAAAAAACTATACTTAACTAGTATTTTCGCAAGATTTTTTTTTTTACACGATAAATAATGTTTGCAAGGCAGGCAAAGAATGTTTCCGTCTCCTAAATGAACGTTGCCCGACCCAGGGAGTGTCCGAAACTTAATGAAAGCGAGTCATCACTTATTTGGGCGATTGTACCGTATTCTGTGAATGTGGGGTGCGGCTGTCACGTTTTCTATGGTAGGTATTATTATGAGAAACCGCTCACATTGGACTACATTAATTGATTTGGAACAAAGAAACAAGTAGTACAAGAATATACTGGTTTTCATCCAAAAATATAGGCAAAATAAGCATAGTGATATCAGCCAAATCGGTCACATATGATTCACTATGATTCTTGTTTCAGCATGCATTTCATTTTTTCAACTTGCATAATATTGTTCCAATAACATTATACCCAATTTCACTTTATATAAATGTTATCACATATTTACATGCCTTATGATTATATTTAGCGTAATAATAGCGCATATTTACATAGTGAGCGCACTCGGTATGACTGTTGTTTCAACATAAATTTCAATTTTTCAACTAACATAATACATTTCCACTAACATTATACTCTTTCCACTTTATATAACTGTTATCACATAATAACAGGCCTTACTATTATATGTAGCATAATATTAGCACATATTTACATAGTGAGCGCACTCACTAGGACTGTTGTTTCAACTTTACATTATATTTTTCCACTTACATTATATTTTCCACTAACATTACACCTGTTTCCACTTTATACAGCTATTATCACATATTTACAGGCCTTATTATTTTAGTGAGAATCAGATTATCGCATATTTACATAGTGAGTGCACTCGGTAGGACTGTTGTTTCAACTTACATTCTATTTTTCCACTTACATTATACTTTTCCACTAACACTATTCCAGTTTCCAACCTATATTACTCTTATCACATACTTACATACTTACAGAGCGTCAGATTATCGCATATTTACAGCACTTTGAGCACCATATTGCAATCACACTATCAGTAATGCATTAACCCGCCGAGTCCCGACCGGTTTTTTACCCAGCCTACCCCCAGATCCCGACCGATTTTCGACTTTTTGTTTTTTGGCTGAAATCTTTGGTTTTGGTGAGAAACATCGAAAATTCATAGTGATATCGCGATCCTGAGGTAATACGAAGTAATACCTTACCTTACCGAAGTGCTGTGCCCCTGCAGACGTTGGCGACCATGGAATGCCACACCTCTCTATCTTCTGTCATTTGCAGCAGTTGTCCAGCCGTGTATCCTCCCCTCGCTGTTCTTACTATTCCATCCATATACTTCTCTCTTTGCCTGCCTCTTGCTCTTCTACCTGGGACTCTTCCCGTTAAACTCAGATTCTCTATCTTTCCTCTTCTCATAACATGTCCTAAAAATCTCATCTGTCTTCCTCTCACATGTGCCAGTAATTCTCTTCTGACATCCATTCTCCTTAACACCTCTTCATTTGATATTCTCTCTGTCCAAGAAATTTTCAAAAGCCTTCGCCAGCACCACATTTCAAAAGGTTCCAACTTTATCTCCATCTTTTTACTAATAGTCCAAGCTTCACATCCATATAACAACACAGACCAGACATAAGTTTTAACTGCTCTTTTTGTTCGTATTGAAAGGTGTCTGTTACTTAGTATATTTCTCATCTTCTGAAATGCGTTCTTCGCTTCAAACATTCTTCTTTTAATTTCTTCGTTACATCTACCATCTTCCGTAATGTAGCTTCCCAAGTAGCAAAATCTTCTCACCTGCTTAATCATCTTATCATTCACTCTTACGCTGCACCGAGGGACTTGTGCATTCTTACTAACTACCATCACTTCCGTTTTATCCACATTAATTATCAGACCTTTTTCTTCACTCGTTTCCTTCACCACTGTCAAAATATCTTGAAGTTTCTCCTGAGTGTCAGCAATCAGTACCGTATCATTTGCGTACCTTATATTATTTATATTTCGTCCTCCAATACTAAATCCTTCTCGTCCTTCAGCTGATCTCATTATCATCTCGCTGTACAGGGAGAACAGATCTGGAGATAGATCGCATCCCTGTCTTACTCCTCTTCTTATATCTATCCAATCACTCTGATCTGCTCCCACTCTTACTGCCGCTTTCTGATTCCAGTATAGCTTGTATATAGTTCTTAAGTCTTTTCCATCTACTCCAATACTTTTCAGTATATCAGTTAACTCTTCATGTCTGACTTGGTCAAATGCTTTCTCATAATCTATAAAACACAAATACATATCTCTTTGCATCTCTATACTTCTCTCACTTAACATCCTTAGTATAAATACCGCGTTTCTTGTTCCTTTTCCTTCAATAAAACCATACTGCTCTTCTGCTATCTCATTCTTTATCTTTGCTCTAATTCTCTCTAGCACTGTCCTTAAGATTACTTTAACTGTTTGACTCATTATACTTATAGTTCTATGTTTATTGCACTCTAGAGTTCCCGGTTTCTTTGATATAGTTAAAAATATTGACTTACACATATCGTCACTGAGTTCTCCACTATTGTATATCTTATTTGCAATGCTGGTTATCTTTCTATTACTAAACCTGCCCAGAGCACGCAACATCACTGCCACACCATCTTCTCCAACTGCCTTTCCTGCCTTCATTTTTCTAATTGCTTTCTCTACTTCATCCTCACCAATAGCAGGGCCAGTCATTTCTACATCAAGCTCTAACTGCTCCGCTCTATCATCCCTGAACAATTCTTCGATATACTCCTTCCATCTATCGAGTACTTCCTCCTTTTCCATTGCTATCTCACCATCCTTCTTCATTATTGCTTCACCTGTACGTAACCTTCCTCTTCCAGTAAGTTTTTTCACTCTTTCATACATCATCTGTGTATCCCTATTTGCCAAATCTTCTATCTCATCACACTGTTCGTTTATCCAATTTTCTTTTGCAGCAGAACATCTTCTTTTGACTTCTCTGTTTAGTTCTCTGTATCTTACTGCATTACTATGTTTAAACTTTCTTCTTGCTTCCATCAACTCAAGTATGTCTTCCGTCATCCACTCTTGTCTTGCTCGTCTTTCTTTCCTTGGTATTATTTCCTCAGCTAATTCCACATATGCTCTTTGCAAACATTTCCACTCGTTTTCCAGTTCATTCATGTCACACTCATCTGCAAGTGCTTCGTATCTATTTTGGACCGCAATGCTATATCGTTCTCTTATGTCTTCTTTCCTCAGTTCTTTTGGATTCATTTTTGGTTTTCTTCTCTTCTGCTGCATGTTCTTTAATCTTAATCTTACCACTGCTACGACAGGGTTATGGTCATTGTCACAATCAGCACCTGGATATGTTTTACAGTTTATAATTGAGTTTCTGTATCTTTTATGTATTGTTATATAATCTATTTGATTTCTATAATTATCTCCGGGGCTCTTCCAAGTATGCAATCTCCTTGGGTGTAATCGGAACCAAGTGTTCGCGATCATCTGACTGTTTCTGCACACCAGTCAGTCCATAAATCACCCCTTTCGTTTCTCTCACCAAGGCCAAACGAACCAACTGTATCTCCAACTCACCCTCTTCCCACTTTTGCATTTACATCTCCCATTATCATTATTATTTCATGAGTCTTACATTGTTGTTTTGCTGTGTTCAGGTTGTCATAAAACTGGTCTATTTCTTCTTCTCTGCTTTCAGCCGTTGGTGCATAAACTTGTGTAATATTAATATTAATAGGATTCCCCTTCAGCTTAACCAGCAACACTCGATCCGATATCGCCCAATATCCAATTAGACTCATGGAAATCTTTTTGGCAAGCATTACACCCACACCTCTTTCTGCTGTGTCTCTACCTGAATATATAAAACATCCATCATCTGTATTCAGTTTATTCACACCTGGCCACCTCACCTCACTAACTTCTAAGATATCTATTTTTAGCCTCTGCATCTCTCGTTTCACATTTTCAAATTTTCCAGCTTGATACAAAGTTCTTACGTTCCATGTAACGAAGTAATACGTTAGTCAAAAGAAATCTTCAAACGGAACTAACTGATATTTCACTACTATCGCTCAGGGACATCCAGGAATATTTGAGGAAGTTTAAACCTAGTATGGTACGATCCTTATTTATATTCTCAGTAGTATAAGAGCGAAAAAAGGACCTTCAGTTAACAATTAAAACCAGTCATTGTTTTTTATAAAATAATTTCTGTTGGAATACAAGTGAATAATTAAATATCAGCTATTTCCTTCCCTTTTGTCTCCATGAAGAACGACAGAAAGAAGGAAAGTGGAGTAAGTTGGTAGGCTATTTCAAACGGCTCTTTGACAGGCACGATTGGAAACTAGCTGTTGCTCCAAGACATGAAGTTATTACACAGCATTTGTCCAGTTCTTCATTAAGAATAATCTGATTAAGACTTAGTATATGCCAGAGGACTATTAATGAATGAAATATTTAAAAAGAACATCGAAAATTTGCCGAGAGACACAGCTCCTTGGAGATCGAATGCTAAACTTGTGTCATAGCCTAGTGTCCTCACTGCCTAAACGACTGACAAGAATAATAAAATGCATAGGGTCATAAGAAGCAGCACAAAGTGGTGTATTTAGAAAGATATTACAGATTAAAAGATAGAGTATGTGTCTTAGCATGCAAGAATGTGTAAACTAATGTTTTGGTCCTACTTTTTTGTGTAGTGTATGAGGAAAAAGTTAAATCTGCCATATCCCCTTATAATTGAAAATAATTTTTCATTAGTAGGGAATAAAGTACCTAACTATAATTATTATACCGAGGAGAAGACAAGGCACAAAGGACAGAAAGGTATACCTGTTACCGCAGTAAGGTATCCTTACTAATAATTATTTCAGTGTTGTGGCATCCTTATTGCTGCTATATCAGCACCACAGCTTTTGAAAATGAAGTAGTGTATTGCTTTCAGAAGAAATGGCCTTCGAAACTAGATAATCTGTATTTGAAATACTGGGACATAAATACACTAGGAACATGGGGTATATTCCGGGCCGTGCACTAGTGCTGGGCAAGATCCGGATCTGGAACCGGTTCCGTTGAATCCCAACTGATTTCTTTGGAACCGAATACCTCGACAGGAACCGGTTCCTCTTAACGGATCCTCAGACTCGGATTCAAAGCCATTAATGTTGTGTGAATGAATGAATGAATGAAAATTGACTTGGCAGCGCAACAACAAGGGTCATATGCCGCCGAACACAAAACTGTAAAAAAAAATCAGCATAATGTAAAATCCATAAAAAGAGCAGACATAGAACACTCCAAAACTGAAAGACAAGTATAAGCTAAAAACACCATAAAGAGAGTTATTAGAACAACTTTAAAATATAAATTAAAACGAGTTGAGCACTATAGCTTCCTCAGTAGGCCAGCATGAGTTAAAAACGAGAGAGTGCCTCCTTTTGCAGTACAAGCCTCCTCCCCAAGCACCAAGGAGAGAAGGTAGGACCCATCACCGGTCCTGCACCTTGAAAGGTACTGCTGACGAAGGTCTCCCAGACTGGGGCACTCCACAAGAAAGTGCCGTACTGTCAAAGGAACTAGGCAGTCATCACAAAAGGGAGGGGGAGCCCTCTCCATTAAAAAACATGGGTCAGCCTAGTGTGACCAATCCGCAGGCGAGCCAAGGCCGTCTCCCACTGGCGGGACATTCCTACATACCCTCCATCACCCAGGTCTTGACGAATACTGCGAAGCTTGTTTGACCCAACGGCATCCCACCTCTTCTGCCAACAAGAACGCGCAGCCGCCATACTGGCTGCACGGAGATCCTCAAACGGGACACGGTAATGAGGAGAGAATTGGCGTCATGCAGCAGCTTTCGCTAAGGAAGTCAGCTCGCTCATTGCCCACAACCCCCACATGGGCAGGGACCCAACACGCCTTTACAGAGTACCCACGCCTATTCAACAAGTAGAGCCACTCCAGGATGGCCAAGACTAGGGGATGAGATGAGGAGGTACAAGACAAAGCTTGTAAGGCACTGGCAGAGTCACTAAAAATGGTAAAAGAAGATGGAGGTAAACTAAAAATCAATTCAATTGCAACTAATATAGCAGTAAGTTCAGCAGTAAAAATAGATGTGGAAGGAGGGAGACTCCCGCCACGGCTAAAATCAATAAGAATGACACCAAACCCAGTCCCAGAATGGGATTTGGACCCATCTGTATACACAGGGATCGAGTCACTGTGGGTTGTGGCATGTTCCAAAAAATAAGAGAGGGCCGCCTGTGAGGAAAGGGAGGTCTTTCTCTCTGGGAAGTAAACACACGGTTGAACCTCTGGAAGAAGCCATGGAGGCACTCGGGAAACACGTACTGGGCAAACAGGGGAGGAGGGAAAACACAGCTCCTCCATGGCAGCCCTTACTCTGTACCCAAATGGGTGGGGATGGTGAGGGTGGGTGTCGTAAAAGTGGTGAAGAGCAATCTCAGAGACAGCCCTACTACACAGAGAGTTGGGAAGACGGTGGAGGCGGTGCCAACACCGCATTAATAAGGACTGTCTACGGATATCAAATGGTGGCTCATTTGCGTCAACCAACAGACTAGGTATCGGTGACGAGTGGAAAGCCCCAGTAGACAAACGGATCCTAGTTAATGCTTGACAATGGTTCACTGTTATTACACTTCATTGTTTTCACAAATACCGAAAATATACACACTTCACTGACACTGCACTCAACTACACTTCACTGAAACTGACTGAGGGCCAACTGCAGCTTGCTAGTGTTTCATCCCTCATCCTTATATAACTTGCATTATTCAGGAAACTTCTAGCACGAACTCGACTGTGCGACAGTTAACAGTTGCCAACTAAGAGACAACCAAAATATGCTAGTCTTCTTACATTACATAACACTCTAAATCATTTACCAAACTTATATTAAATTACACAATTTAACGAACAATCACGTAAATAAAACATTATAGAGAAAAAGAGCATAAACAAATTAATGCATAACGTACGAAAGACTACGCTCACTAACAGCAGGCAAACTGGCATCTGTGACTCGTACCAATACCAGCCCACCATAAACAGGAAACACCGAGAAGGTTCTCGAACACCTAACTGGCAAATCCCCCTTCATAACAGTATATATTGTTTGTATACTGTGGTGGTGGTTTCTTTGTTGTGTCCAAATGTTGTATGGGCAAGTGACCTCAAGGCATTGAGTTTTAATGTTAATTAATTTTTGATGTTTGTGATGTGTTGTTTAAAAGACAATGATGTATTTTATGTTACACCAAGGATTATGGGTGTGTGTGTATGTGGTAGGGGAGTGTTGTTTATGGTGGGGTGTGGAATGTGACTGTGTTCTGTTGTCCAGTTTGTGAGAAGGGTCGCTGTAGATTTGGCTGGGGCTATTTGGAGCCTGTTTGTGATGAACCATTCATGTAGTGTGTTGGTGTAAGGTTGGAGGAAGTGTGCGGCTGTGTTTGCGTTTTGGTGTATACATGTAAGTGTTATGTCATCTGCGTAGGAAGCTACGTGTGTCTGTGTGTGTGGGGTGTGGGTATGTCGTGCACGTATAGGTTAAATAGTGCAGGGGACAAAACAGATCCTTGGGGGACGCCATTTGTGAAGTTTCTGATGTTCGAAGACTGACCGACAAATGTTATATGTGCACATCTGACTGCTAAGCAGTTTGCCAGCCATCTTTTTATGTTATTGTGCATGTTTGTGTTGAATAATTTGCTTGTGAGGTTATGGCGTGGGATGGAATAAAAAGCTTTGCTAATGTCTAGTGTGACAAGGAGGGTTGTGTGGTGGCCTAGCTGAATCCATGCCATCAAAAACTCTCTGTGTAAGGTCTGTAAGAAGAGTGTTTGTGGAGTGTAGTGGCCTAAAACCATGTTGTGATGGGGCTAGGGGTGTGTGAGGTGTAACTAGTTGTAGTACCAGTCGTTGATTGACTTTGGAGGGGATGCAGAGGAGTGTGATGGGGCGGTGTGAGGAAGGTAACGTGGGGTCTTTGTTGGGTTTGGGGATAGTGATGATAATACCATGCTTGCAGATGCTGGGTATTATGTTGTGTGAGTAGCTGTTGTTTGATATGCTGGTGAGCGCTTGTATGCCTTGTGGTCCAAGGTGTTTAAGGTGTATTTTGCTAATATTGTCTGGTCCACAGGAAGATGAATGCTTAAGGTTGCTAATGATGTGCTTCGTCTGGATGTAAGTGAAAGGTGCAAAGTCTGGGTCTGTGGGGAACTGTCTCTTACGTCGGAACCGCAGCGCGCCTTTATAGAGAAATAGGCCCAGGTGCGCGAGGGTATACCTGTCTAGACCACTTCTGACCGTAAGTAAGCAATTTCTTGGTGATTTCCCATTGTTTCTCACCAAAAGCGAAAGTTTTAGCCAAAAAACAAAAAGTCGAAAATCGGTCGGGATCTGGGGGTAGGGTAGGTAAAAAAACGGTCGGGACTCGGCGGGTTAATGCTACTAATATTCCCGACTCCAAAAGTATTGAAATTCTCGGCGCCTCACTTAACAGTGCCCTCAGCTGGACTTCATGTCAGATCACTTGCTAAAACCGCCTCAAAGAAACTTGGATTATTATAGAGTCCGTAACTTCTTCACTGACGAGCAGATAGCTTTAATTTACAAGAGTCATGTGCACTCTCAGCCTGAATATTGCTCATCCTTGTGGAATGGACGTGAAGAGATTGCATTAAAACAACTAGACAAAATTCAGCAGAAAGCTGTTGAAATTATTAATAACCCTGCCATTACAAACAATTTACCTCCCCTAAGAGTAAGAAGGAATGTTGCCTCTTTTGCTATATTTGACAGATATTTTTTATGGCAAATGCTCAGACGAAGTTGCGTCCATTGTGCCACCTCTTCATGCCTTCCCTCGTGCTACACAGGCATCTGGCAGAGCTCATGACTGGAATGTCACACGGCCATATTGCAAAACTTCTGCCTATCAGAATTCTTTTATTCCCCGAACTGCATCTCTCTGGAACTCACTTCCCCAAAGTTGTTTCCCTCCAAACTTCAACCTACAGCTATTCAAGTCCAACTGTTACAGATATTTCATGAATGGAGGACACCAGTAATCTGATGTATGGATTTTTTTTTAATCATTTGTTTTTCCTTCCTTTGTTCTGTTATTTAAAAAAAATGGTACAGATTTATTATGTAGTGCAAGAATATGTTGGTTTTCACACAATAATATAGGCGATATAAGCATTGTTTCAGTCACCAAACACATCAACATGCCACACCTTCCATTGCGATGTTACCTCCTCATCACTTCTGCCTGCTCATTTCTTCCTCTGGTGCCACGTAATCTTTGTCCTCCACATCGGGAATCGCTTTTGCCTTGAATTTCGTCATCAGAGAGACCGTGGTGCAACATGTCTTTACTGGCCAACAGATGAGTTGCTGAGAAAATGGCGTGCAGGGTGGGGGGAGGTTACACGGGGTGAGGCAGTGTTGCTGCCTGGCGGCAGGTAGAGGAAGGTCTCGCACATATGCCTATCAAAAATTGCCCGCAAAACTTGAAAATTATGCAAATGACGGACCTTGCAATTGCAAAACATATGGGTACATTGGCGGGACTCAGCATTAAAAAAAAGTTGTAATGTATCCATATGGTAACGAGACGTGGGGGGTTAACATGCCTAGGGGTGCAAAACACTGCAGTGTCATGGTACATAGTTTTCTAGGTGTCTTGGGGTGCACCAGGGGAAGGAGAGGCTGAGGGGCCTCCCCCATGCGGTCGTCCTCCTGCCAGGAACCACCCTCAAGTTGCATGGTGGATGTCTGTTCCCCTGTCTCCTCGTAGGGGAGTAGGTGGCGGCATTTCCCGGGGGAGGCTCACCCACTGCTGTCCAGCCTCACCAGGTATTGCCTTGGGACTGGTGCGTCAACAATAACACCTACACTGTCCCACTTCCCCGTCTCCCGGTTCTATAGGTGCACCCACTGGTCTGGGTTGTGAGGGGCAAAGTTGTGTGCCGTCTGGTTGAATCTCGTGGCTCCTTCATCCCTAGTGTGCTCCATGGGCCATTGCCTGCTTCTCAGCATCTTGGCCCACTGACTGCTGATCCTGTAGTGTTCTTTGGCAGTGGATATGGAGTCTCTCAGCTGACACCCTATTAGAAGCTGGGCTGGGGACGCATTGGTGTCATGTAGTGGGGTGTTGAGGTACTGCAATGTGGCCCTGGTGGCTGCCTCCGTGTCCAGGGAACCTCCCGGGCTGGTGCTGTTCCTCAGCAGCCTCTTGGGACTCTTGACTGCGGCCTCCGCTCAGCTGTTAGACTGTGGGCAATGGGCTGACAACACTCTCAGCTGCACATGCCACGCAGATAGGAAAGTCCTCATTTCCCCACTCGCGTGGTTTGATCCCTCGTCACAAGACGGGGGATCAAACCACAGGATACTGACCCTTTTGAACCACTTACGAATAGCTGTTATGAGCCGTGAGCGGGGATGCCTCTGGGAAGGTGCTCCATCTCCAGCAAGCCAGTTAACCTGTCTGTGTAAGCAATGCATTTTTCCCCCTCCAGTTGGAATAGGTCAGCCACTTTTTGCTGGCAGTGGTACACCAATGCGGGTGTGGGCAGCAAGTCTTCCGTGGGTCGAGATGGGGCATTCATTTCGCATACTTGACATTGCCTCCTCTTCTGCTCCACCTCATCATCTATGCGGGGCCAGTACACGCATTGCCTGGCATGCCTGAGCATGGAGTCCCTGCCTTGGTGACCTGCGTTGAGGTTGGCTAGGACCGCATGTCAAAGGGCTGTGGGAATTACGGGTCGCATGTGCCCCTTGTCACTGGCGAACATGTCAGTATCCCCCTGGTATGACAGGTGTTTCATCGTCCTGTAGTATGGCTGGAGTGCTCTCCGTTCCTCGTCCTTTCAGTCAGCCCAGTCCCCGGTGATCATGCGCTCATGGAGGACCCTGTAGTCCTCGTCCTGGTGTGCTTACTCGCTCCATCCTCCACTTGATGGAGGTCCGTGATAGCACCTTCTTCGTCTTCTAGGGTGCAGACCATTGCTGCCGTGACCACAGCACAAGTAGCCTCGTCTTTGGTGAATTCTGTCTCGTCCGGTCCGCCCCATAGCAGGGGGTATCTTGAGAGTGTGTCTCCTGTGTGGTTCGCCTCCCCTTTCAGGTACTTTATGCGAAATGGGTACATCGATGTCTTCTCCTTGAGGTTGGGTATGCAGGGGTTGCTGATGTCTTTCAGCTCTTTGTCCTTGAATATCTTGGTGAGTGCACGGTGGTCTGTGATGAAGGTGAGGTCCGGACATCCCAGGAGGAACAGGTGCACCTTTTTCAGGCACCACAATGGCAAGGGCCTCCCCCTCCAGCACTGAGTGGCTCTTCTCAGCCAATTTTAGATGGCGGTTGCTGCACAGGGCCAGTTTCCAGCCGCCCTTGCAGCACAGGGGGTCCTCTTGAGACACACACTGGCTGTACTGCTGCATGACCACAAAACTGATGCCAAGCCTGCTGAAGTCAGTGAACACTGCTGTGGGTCGTGTGGCATCATAGTGCTGGAGGCCCTCCACCATAAGCTTGCCTATAGGCTCCCTTGTTGACTCGAAAATGGACTGGAGTTGGCTGTCCCAGTACACCACTTTCCCTGACAGTTTTTTTCAGTAATTCTCTGAAGGATTCCACAAATGGTGCAACAGTGAGGAACGGCGACACCAGGTTCACCAGCCTGAACCATGACCGGATATCTGTGAGGGAGGGGTGTGGCGGCATCTGGAAATTGGTTATACTGCTTAGCAAGTCCTGGCTAGGCTCATACTCCTCCCAGTTGAGCAGATAACCTGCAAAGATCACGTTTCTCCTGCAGAAGCGGAGCTTCTCTTGGCGGAGCATGATCCCATTTTCCGCACATGTTCGCAGGAACTGGTATGTGTGCAAGAAAGCATCGGCGATGCTACAGTCATGCAGGAGCATGTCCTCAACACACTTCAGTTTCCTGGGGATCTCTGCTGTTGCATCATTGAAGCACTTGGTAAAGGCGTCCTGCCCTGTGCAGTTGCTCATGGGTGTGCGCCGGTAGTGGAAGCAGACCACGAGGTGATGAAGGTGGTCATTTTCTTGCTGTTCTCATCCAGAGGGATCTCGTAGTACCCTGAATAAGCATCTGCTACTGTTTTGAACATGTGCTTTGGCACGCTGATGATTGTTGAATGGGGATGGGTGTGGTTGGTCTCCTGTTGGCTTGCCTGGTTGAGTCACTGATAGTCCACTGTTCTGCATGGCTGCCTGTTTTTCTTTGGGACCCACCATACGGGAACATCACTCCATGGGTTCTCCAGCTGGTATGGGCTCGATGATACCCTTACTTATGTCCTCTTCCAACTGCTGGCGAACTTCGTCATAGAAGAGGTGGGGGACGGATGATGGCATGTGCACCACGTAGGGCTTTCAACAGGGGAGCAGGTGGAAGTGGTGGGCTGGCCCTTTCATATCCGGCAAGGGGGCATGGTTCACTGCGAATTTTATGAGCCAGAAGTGCTCCAGGAACCACTTTTCCAGCAGGATCATATTTTCTTCCATCAGGGCATATGAAGGAGTATCGGATTGGGCAGGGATTGGGGGCTTTTCCACCTGTCCAACAGCCCAGCACTTTGCATGTCTGCAGTGACAGATACAGCCAATGCACCATCAGCAAAGTATAGGTACACCATAGCAGACACGCCCACGTTGGAGTGGCATTCCTTGCATCTCACAACGCATATACTTCCACCTGCAAGGTGATTCATACTCACAGTAAGTCTCTGTAGACTTCAAGGAGTCAGCCCAAGGTCCTGCATGAGGTGGCATCCCACTATGCATACCTGTGCACCTGTATTGACTAGCACCAGCACCTCACATGCTACACGCTGACGCCTCGGCGCTGGCTATCGTGATGCTGCCAGTGGTCTCAGTGGGGCTGGGCTCTTTCACTGACCTACTCACCCCCTCGAAGTGGCCGACCCTCACACATCTGCAGCAGGTGGCCTTGACAGCAGGACACCGATGCTCCCCACTGCACTTGCTGCTGCCACACCTCCGGCAGCCCTTTGCTGGTGGGGGAGGGCCATGAGGCTGGGGTGACCCTGAACCCATCTGCCGCAACCGAGTGGCACCAGCTGCTTCCATTTCCTCCTCGTCACTCACTGAAGCACCTGCCACACCACTATGGCTGCACTCTCCCAAGGATTCCCCGCCAATTTGAACACTTCACAGGCATTTCTGATTTTCTCTGCAGATCGCAACACTGGAAATAGCCACAGTACTTCTGTTTTCATACTAAGGTTGCGCAGCCCCATGACAAGCTTTTTCGACAGCATGAAATCGTCAAGATTTACAGAAGACTGGGGGCACCTAAAATCACACTCTTCTGCCTTGGCCGTACATTTTACCACACATGAACACACGTTATCACTGGGCTTCTGCGTGTATGTTTAGAAGTAACTGATCCACCTGGTGAACAAGCCTACATCATTTCTATCCTTAACCCATTAACCGCGGGGTTGACGGATGTGTTCTTGTGCGTCCCGAGGGGGAAATTCGCGCTCCAACTGACTTTTTAAAAATATTTCCCAAAAATCAGTTATTAGACCTAGAATATTGTAATTATATATGCATATGGCACATACGTTCAGCTTTCTCCTGGGATGTTTGTTGAGCCTTCATCGACTACCGTAGAACTTGTGGAGACTTCTGAAGTTGGGTAGCGAAGTCTCTGCTTTACACTTCCCGACATCCCATAATAGTCTTCGCTTTACACTTCGCGACATCCCATAATATGATTACCACAGCCTGATATTACCACTAGGAACACTATTCAATGATTTTCAAGTAGTTTGGAATCCATACTCCAAAATAAAAATACTGTGAAAGCAATGTAAAATACAAGCCCGTATGGGCCTCCCACCCACCTCCCACCCACGCTCGTTCGGTGCTGGTATTCTGTCATTTATTATTCACAAACACAATCGCACTTTATATTCCTAGTACTTTATTGTACCTATATACATCTACAATATTTATCGATAAGTTTCCTTCAGTAATAGTAGTTTATTTTCACTCAAGGCATTCACTTTCTCGTTCAGTAAACGTAAAGAGCGACACATCAACAGCAGAGTCACTTAGTCCTTTACCACTTCCCACACGATGTTTAGTAGGGGTAGAGGTCACAGGGCCTTTTACAATGGGTGCAGAAGCGGCGGAAACGGAGGGGCGTGACTGCGACATAATTCCACATTGAAGGACGACAGTGCACTAAATGATGTGTATATCTGAGTAGCCAAGAACTGAAAATGTCAGCTGCTAATTTATATGCTATGAACTAATTCGTAGGAAATCTAGACAATACATAATAAATTAGTTAGTTCCAGGTGAATGTAAATATCACTCAGGTTTCTCACTTCCTTTCTTATATATGTTTATATTACGAAAACAGGTCATACGGCATATTTCAAGGGGGGAAAAGCAGGGGAAATGAACGAACGAGAGCATGTGGGATGTTGCCAAGTGATAATTAGCCAATTCCAGGTGTATGGCACCATCACTTACCTTATTTTTTTATATATACATTATTTTGCATAAGAACAAGGCATAGGGCTCATTTCAATGGATGAAATCAGTGCAAAAATCCTAGGAAGATTTGCGTAGTGCAGAGCGGCTGAGCAGACGACAGGAGATGGCTATGGAGGGGAGGTAGGGAGGGGTGTCTAGAATGGGGGAAAATGGCTAAATTGTCAACAATGGATGGGAGTACTGATGGCATTAGCAGCTGTGACTATTGTTGGACATTGGCAGTATGATAGATGATACAAGTCACCACCTGAAAGCCTGGGCGAATTCAAAACAACACAGAATCACAAAAGTGACACCCCGCGGTTTGATCCATTGCAACAGAGCGTCACCACAGTGACGACACGCGGTTAAGGGGTTAATGACCTAGAGCAGCTTGTACAGCACCCTACCCATAACCCTGACTGCAATGGAGAGAGCTCCAACATACTTGACCTCTTCCTTACAACTAATCCTTCTGCTTACACTGCTAATCTTTCTTCTTCATTGGGCTCCTCCAATCACAGTCTTATTACCTTGACCTGTCCTATTCCTCTGGTGTGGCCTGTGGACCCCCCAAAGAAACGTCGACTGTGGCACTTTGGAGCTGCGGATTGAGAGATCCTGAGGCAGTAATTCTTTGATTTTCCCTGGAATAATTTTTGCTTCCATGGCCAGGAGCCATCTGAGTGTGCTTTGCGCATTATGGAGGTTATTCTCTCGGGCATGGAAGCATATATTCCCTTCTCATACCCCGTGTCTAATGCAAGAAAGCCTTCGTTTAATCACGCTTGTTCCAATGCTGTCTGCAACAAGGAGAGTGCCTATAAAAGTATAAGAGCCAACCCACCCCCGAATCACATCATGTTTATGTTTCTGCCCAGAATTGTGCTAAGTCTGTTCTTCGCTTTGCTAAAAATAATTCATCCGTACTGAATGCTCTCATCTCTCCAACTCGAATACATCCCACTCCTGGCACCTTGCCAAAAACCTTTCTAACAACTTTACCTCATCATCCTTTCCTCCTCTTTTCTACTCTGATGGCTTTGTAGCTTCTACTGATAAAGCAGATCTCTTCACTCAGACTTTCTCCTCCAATTCCACCTTAGACGATTCCGGTGTTGTTCCTCCATCACTTCCCTCATGGCTGACATTGAAATTTCTTCAGCTGAGGTATTTTCTGCCATCACTGGCCTTAACCCGCCGAGTCCCGACCGGTTTTTTACCCAGCCTACTCCTAGATCCCGACCGATTTTCGACTTTTTGTTTTTTGGCTGAAACCTTCGCTTTTGGTGATGAACATCGAAAATTCATAGTGAAATCGCGATCCTGAGGTAAAAAAATGTTGATACAGGTGTCACTCAACCTTACGTTTTCCTTCTTTTCAGGGTACCTGGCTAAGAAAACTAACTATGGAAGGGTTGACTAATTCAAGCCTCTTTAAATTACGTATTTATTTCATTTATTTGGTACGAATTTATGTGTAATAAAAGTCTATAATGGTTTTCACACAATAATATAGGCGTTTATAAGCATTGTTCACTTACCCAAAACCCCAGTATATGGCACCTTCCTTTATGGCATTACCACCTCATCACTTCTGTTTGTTTCTACCTCTAGCCTCTTTGTTTCTTTGTCTTCCACCTCAGGAATCACTTTCACCGTGAATTTCGTCATTAGAGAGACCGTGGGGCAACATACTTTTACTGGCTAGGTTGCTGCTAACAGGTGAATTGCCCAGTGTGGGGGGAAGGGGGGGAAGGGGGGTTAGGAGGGGCCAGGCGATATTCCCGCTTGACAGCAGGTAGAGAAAAGTCTCCCACATATGCCTACCAAAAATCACTCGCGAATGTTGAAAAATGTGCACACAATGGGCCTTGCAATTGAGTGACATACGGTGTACGTCGTTGGGTCTGTCCGCGGAAAAAAGTAGCGACGTACACCGTACGCCGATGGGACTCAGCGGGTTAATACTAACAAGGCATATGGGCCTGATGGACTCCCTCCTGTTGTCCTCAAGAAATGTGCTTCTGTGTTTATACCCTGCCTAGGTAAACTCTTTCACCTTAGTTCTTCAACTTGTACCTTTCCTTCTTGCTGGGAGTTTGCTCTCATTCAGCCAGTCCCAAAGAAGGGTGATCATTTCCAACCCTCAAATTATCGTTAAATTGCTTTGACATCCTATGTCTCAAAAGTTTTTGAGTTAATTCTTAACAGAAAAATTATAAAGCATCTTTCCTATCACAACCTTCTTTGTGATCGTCTGTATGGGTTCCGTCAGGGACGCTCCACTGGCGATCTTCTCACCTACCTTTCAGACTCCTGGTCATCCTCCTTCGGGACTTTGGCGAAAGCCTTGCCTTTCAGTCTAGTCTGGCATAAATCTTTAATTTACAAACTGCCCTCTTATGGTTTCTATCCTTGTATCTGTGCCTTCATCTCTAGCTTCCTTTCTGGTCGTTCTATAGCCGCTGTTGTAGACGGCCATCATTGTTCTCCTAAATCTATCAACAGTGGTATTCCTCAGGACTCTTCCTTTTATTCAACAATGCCCTTCTAAGCTCTACATCTAACCCTATCCACTCGTACGCTGATGATTCCACCCTTCTCCTTTCCATTCAGTTTTTGCAACGTCCATCTCAGCAGTTACTTCAACAAACAAGGAATGAGACTATGGCACAGTTAATGTCTGACTTAGCTCATATCTCTGATTTGGGGTAAAAAATAATCGTGTTGCTTTTAATGCATCAGAAACTCAGTTTTTACACACCTATCAACCCGACACAACCTTCCACAGGAATATCCACTAATGTTTAATAATATCCAGCTGCATCATCCTTGAACATGCTAGGGGTTTCATTCACTCGGGACTTATCTTGGATAGATCATGTTGCATCTCTCATAAAATCTGCTTCCAAGAGTTTGGGTGTGCTAAGCCGACTCTATACCTTCTTTATCCCTGCACAGTTGTTGACTTTATACATGGGTTTTATTCGCCCCTGTGTAGAGAACAACTCTAATGTGTGGGGAGGCTCCCCACATACAGCTCTTCTCAATAGGGTGGACGGCTTTTTGTCTCATTAACTCTCCTCCTCTTACTGGCTCCCTTCAACCTCTGACTCTTCGCTGCACTATTGCATCTTTATCTCTCTTCTGTCTCTACTTCAATGGTCACTGCTCCTCTGAACTGTCTGCTTGCATCCTTTTGCCTCTACGACGGGTGCATAACACTTGTCTAGCAACAAACTCTCATCTCTTTTCTGTCCAACTTTTTAATGCAAGAGTTAACCGATACTCCCAGTCCTTCATTTATGCAACAGGTTAACTCTGGAACTGTCTCCCTCTGTCTGTATTTCTTAATTCCTATTGTCTCCAGTCTTTCAAATGCAGTGTGTCCAGGTATCTTGAAATGAATGGATCTTGAATTTGGCTCTCTTCTGTATTGTTTTTGTTTTGTTTTTCTTGGAAGGAACGATTTGCCGGCTCCTGGCCTTTGATTCCTTCTTTCTTTCATTTAAAAAATAAAAAAAAAATGCTCCAACAGTGCATCTGGAGCTCATCACCACACTCCTCACCTCGCCAACGCCCTCCACCGTTCACATGGCCTTGAATCTATGCTTGGCCACCAGTGCGTCCACGCATTGCTGCACCTCGGGATCACATAGCAATCTTACATAACCTGCGTCCAAGGGTTGTACCCACCTGCAACCACTGCTGTAGCACCTGATGCTGGGGCCCCACGGCTCGAACTGGGATGGCGACATTCCCATGGTAGGCTTACCGGGAGTTACAGGTGGTGCCGGCACTTGCCACTGGGCCAGTGCTTCCAGGTGTAGGGCTGGGTACACAGGCTGGTAGGCTGTCATCATCCATGGAGGTCGTAGTTGGGGTGGTGGCACATTGTTCATGTTGGTGTGCATTTGGTTTCTCCGTGCCATGCAACAGAACCAGTTCTTTGAGTCTGGGTTCACCTGCTTGGACACTGGTGGCACCGCCCCTGGGTCAATTGTAGAACTCCACTGCACCATGTTGGGGTGAGGACCAGGAGGGAGATAGAAACACCAAGGCCAGCTTGATAATTATTCCAAGAGGTCCAGGCTCGGCTGCATCCTAAAACTAGCGCAGCCTGAGAGTGCCTGCCAAGCCCCGGGTGCAGGCTGATGGCACTCATGGGAGCTCTGCTTTGTGAGAAGTGTTCCTGTGCAAGCACAAACTCTAACAAAGGGGAAGGCAACGAAACTCATGGCTGCAACATGTAGATCATCCCTGTTGAAAGATACATAGAGGGGAGAGAGTCACTATCTGGAGTGTTGCACAAAGGGCTTCGTGGATGGAGTCGGAGGGTGAGTATGCTCTAAGCACCACTGTGTTTGCTCTGTATGAATGCATGAATGAACAAGAAGCAGTGACAAGGCACAGCAAACCCCTCCCCGGCGGTCATTTTAGTACTGACGTATAAATACAATAAGAAATCTAGTCAAAGATGTCACATATCAAATTTGAAGTAAATCGAGTGAAAATTGCCGATTTTATGCCCATTTGAAATTTTAGCCCCAACACACCTGACATTGACTCCCCTACCACTAACTGGGGGGTGACTCCTGATGTAATGAGGCATGTTATATGATCCAGATTTGAAAGATGCATCTTTAGATTTTGGTTTCATGCTGATATGGCGAATTTGAAAGGAGTTATGGCGAAACAAAAATGATATTTACCCATCACTTTTTTTTTTTTTTTACATTTTTTGGGGCCTGCAGCCTGGCCCTTGGCCCAGTATGGCCCAAAATCCAGTAATCAGGTCATAGCCCATCATTTCTGTAATTTTAGTCAAAATTGCACCAGTAGTTTTCGTGTAAAGTTGTCAACAGACAGGAAAACAAACAAACAAACAGACAGACAGACAAGCCAAATGGGGAGGCGGTAGCTCGATCGGTAGAGAGTTGGCTTGCGGTCCCGTGGGACCCAGGTTCGAATCCTCGCTGGTACCGGGAACAGTTTAAGGATTTGAATTTCATTAAATCAGGCTTTACTGATCTACCAGAAGACCCGCCGACATGTCGAAAAAATGACCCCGCTAATACCAATACAACAGTCCTGTATGAGACAGCCCTAGCATGTATTCAATATGGACGGTGGGTGTTAAGCGCCGAAGTGGTGACATGTAGATTGTAGGAGGACGACTGGGCCTTGATAGCAGGCTGTGAAGCCTATGCCCAGAGTCGGACACATAAAAAGAAAAATGAAAAGAATACCCATCCCTGAGCCCCTCTGGGGCGGGGAAAGGTAATTAATGAATCTACCCACCAGTCTCCTTTGGATGTGAAATTATTAAATTTTATTTAGTTCAAGTGTGGTGACTGTTGGCTATAGAATGTCCATACTAATATTTTAGATGTTTGAAAAGCACTTATACCTTTTATGAATAATAAAGCTTTTCTATTCAGCTCCAGCTAATACCACACATCTATATCCATATGAGAGGGAAAGTAGAGGCCTGGAAGTATTAACCCTTTCAGATTCCGACGACGCGATTTCGCGTCATCATAAATTCAACTGTTTAGATTCTGATGACTCAAATTCAAATCATGCGAAACAATATATGTATATATTTTTTTGCATATTTTCCATCTATCTGGTCTTGTTCCACATACACTATCCCGTTTATCCTTTTCCAACTTTTTGTTTTTACAGTGACGAGTGCATCAGATAGATATGTATAATAAATAGGTTTTTACCATGAATAATATCGGTATTACCAGAATGGATACTTGCCAGCGTGACAGCGAGAGCTATCGCTTTTCTCTGTGAAAACTAACATAAATTGCCATAACCCATATAATTATCAATACAAAGGGAATTTGCTGTATATTGACATGGTGCCATCAATTTTCATGTAACTCTAATACTTTTTTTTTTTCCAATATTTTTCTACGGAAGGGTGTGCGATTTTTCCTTTTCGGCTAACTTCTACTCGTCCTATTGGCCTTTTAGCTATGGTATTTACCTTTTTTAACCATGCTACAATATAGAGCAACTATTCAGCTTTAAAACGGTACCACACTCATTAATCTACCTTAAAAAGTTAGTGCACAGTGGCCGATTAAGTACAAATATCGCTGCGCGACGGTGTGATTTATGTGCGCTCGGCTGAATCTGGCACAGACACAATCGGCGGAGGGCCGAAACTTTCAAAGGGTTAATATTGGCACTGATGACGCTGTCATGGTCCGGGTTACTCTGATCGCTTGTTTCACTTAATACCAGTCGACTTTATCAGATTTAGTGAAGTTATAGGACCCGTACAGTTTTAATACTTTCACAGTTAACCCTCTCAGGTCTGGAAATTTCAGTGTCTTTTATTCTAGCTAATGTCAGACAAATATTCAGCTCAGGCCGAACCATAAGGGCAAGAAAGTGTTGATGCTGGTACCATTAACAGTGGGTCGGAAATCCCAAAGCATAATATTTCAGCTGATGCTAGATGATTTTATTCAGCTGAATGAGTCATAAGAACTTGATAATGTTAAACATAAACCTGTGTACTGACCACAGCAACGAGGCAAGCGAGCGTGCACCAGGAGGCAGGACATACCCAGGCCAAGCCATAATCTTCCAGCAGCAGCCACCATCGCCACCCCTGCAACAATCACTTGTTATACTCCAGGTAAAGATTCCTTGACCCCTCCGCTAAAACGACGCTTTTATTATTATGTACGAACACAAATATACTTAGCACGGAAGAGGGTGCTTGCTGCAGAGATTAAAGTTATAATTACATAACTCATCCAGTATTAACCCCCCCTTACCTAAATAAAACCGTCTGATGTCAGCAAAAATACAATAAAGTACGTCACTTTAGTGAAGAGAATCAATGGCAATATTCTGAGGGCGTTCTGTGTGTGTGTGTGTGTGTGTGTGTGTGTGTGGGTGGGTGGGTGGATGATACCGGGGATTTATTTTAGTTCTGTATAGCAATTTCCGTGCACACAAAATATAAATTACTGAAAGACAATTGTTGCGACAGTTATGTCGCGTTTGAAGTGGATTTTCTGCTAATGTAGTTTTGAACTAATCGAGAAATTAAATGCCCTGGAAGAAAATAGTGTAAATAGACTAAATTGCATTAACAAATAATGATTGTCAGTGAGCAAAACATAAGTAATGCAATTTAATTTTGTTCTTATTCTGTACAATCGATGAACTTCCCAGTCAGCTGAGTAGAACATATAACCATGGAAGTCAGAACTCTGAGGGGCAATAGGTGTATATATATTTTTTATTCTTATAATCTTGCGACATCTGAAGGAATGCTAAGGTTAGCAGTACACCCCCCCCCCACTCTTCTTTAACTTCAGTCATTTTTAGGGGCTGACGGTTGCATCACAGTAATGCTTGGAAGGAATGAAGTTACATCCAAAGAGGGAAAGAATATGGACTCAAAAGATATACAAAACAATGTTTATAGAGCATGAGATGATAATGTGGCCTCAGACTCATCTGGACACGATGAGTGTAATTCCTTGCTGAAGCCGAGTGGCAAATTACCTCAGCACTGTCTCATTACATCGCACTGAGTTGTACTAGAAATAATCATTGTACAAAATAATACAACACCCTGTCTTTTATGTGGATTTATGATTGGGTTGATGATAATAGTAATGACAAAGTAACAAAGGATAAAGAAGCTAGAATCCGATGGCACAACTCTTTTCAACTGCATATAATGGTTAAGGGTGCTTTATGTATTTAGTTTACATTTAAAGATCAGTCGTTGAGGAAGCCAGATGCAGGTACGTAACAAGTCATGATAGAGTATGGTTTCTGTTAACCCTCTCGTAAATGGCGCAAGAAATTAAGTTTTCGTTCTGTTGTGAGTCAAGTGACCTTTCTCATGATGACAGTTTGACACAGTAATGAATTTTGCTTAATCTGTTAAAGGAAAGTAAAAAAAAAATCTATACCGATTTTGTGTCTACCCTCATTTAATCCAGCACTGCAAAGTGAAGAAGTCTTTCTCTACCAACCGGAGACCTCACATGAAAGACATCTGAACATGAATAAGATGGTGTGACTATCAAGTCATGAGCACTATTTGATGCACATGTAGCACGAGGGAGGCGTAGGAGGTGGCACAGCGGATGTAACTTCGTCTGAAAATTTGCATAAAAGAACTTCTGAAATAATTCTGTAAAATAATAGAGGGGAGGCAACATTTCTTCTAACTCGCAGGGTAAACAGTTCATTTTTAACTGCTGGGCTATTAACTCTAGAACGGAATACCGATTTGCGCCTATACACATTAGTACACCTAGCTCTCACAGACCCACAAAATGAAAATTAAAAAAAAAAAAAATTGCTTTATTTATTGAATCCTTTACCATTCTACAACATTTTTGGTTCAGTTTACACTGTAATAATGGATATAAAATTAAAATTAACTTGTTAATTGTATTTAAGGCAATTTTTTCAAAGAAATATCTACAAAAAAGTACAGTTTCTGTTTCTATGAACTCCATAAGAAAAGATATGACACAATGAAGCTCGCATTGCTATCAAAGCTTGTAGTATGAAAGGTCTTCATGGTGTGGAGAAGGCAATGCAAATAATGAAGAAATATGTATCACACAGCAGTAAATTCCAGCCCCCCTAATCCAGTATACCTGGGTTTCACAGACCCTACCGTGACTTTAGTGTGTTATACACCAAAACAGAGGGAGACCTGGAATACCACACACCCACCCTTACAATCGCCACCCAGACCTAGGAAGCTGTTGAGAAGGACGGGGGTCCCTAGAACCTAGAAGTTGCTAAACAAGTGGCAAAAAGCGGGCAGGTCTCTCAGACCTGGGTGTACTGTTCTAAGGGTTATTAATGATTCTTATCCCTCTGTTTTGAATATTGTCATATTGTTTTAGCGCAACTTTACCACATCCACTCAACAAGGGTGAGCAATAATCGGGCTGAGAGCAGCACACACGACTTTTAAAAAATTATAGCCGACTCTAATCAGTGAAGATGTAAGGAACTCTGCACAATAATTCTTTCATTGAGGCGTTTTAGCAAGTGAACTAATGAAACAGTTTCACCTGAGGGTATTGTTAACTCTAATCCACTCCAATGCCCTGGCCACCCTAATCCACCCCAGATAGGGCAAATTTGCCCATCCCTGCAAGTCTCTGGTTTCAACTGAATGAATGCATGGAAAGTACTTCTGTAATCCCATTTTTCTTTCTGAATCTAATATCAGTGATCACTGACACCGCCCATAAGTACATGGTGGTCGAGGCGGTCAGGTTTAACAACATCCTCAGGCAGGTAGTCATATTGTATTTGAGATGGCACAGTAAATAATATTATCATCGCCACCTAAAAATTCCAGATTTTCCCTGGCTGGGTAAACTATTTTAGCCAAATTGTTTATTTGTTCCTGTTTTTATCGCGTCCCTAAGTTCAATTCAATCCCGGTTGAATTGATACAAAGTGCAGAAAAATTACAATTGTCTACATACATGCCCTTTGGGGCTGGGTGGATGCAGGGCCTCGATCCATCACCATCGATCATAGGGCACAAAGAGTTCACAGCATCCCCCTAATCCACCCCAGGGGGGCAGTTTTGTCCCCCCCCCCTGTAATTCTCTGGTTTCGATTGAAAGAATCCATGGAAAGTACTTCTTTAATCGCAATTTTCTTTCTGAATCCAATGGGAGTGGTCCCTGACCACACCCACATGATG